>APFE031579930.1:2845-64168 GCA_000404065.3 Pinus taeda | reverse complement strand
TCATTTATCCTCAATGGTGTGCCTTGCTGTCCTTGTGTTGGCACTGCTGTTTGGGGATGCATTTCAGCCACCTCCTCATCATCTTCATCATGAGACAAACAGTTTTTAACATTCACTGTTTTCTCTATGCTTCCATCCCAAGCTTCCTCCTCAATAAATTGAACATCTCTGCTCACAAAAAACTTCTTGGTAGATGGAATATACAACCTGTAAGCTTTGGATTCCTCACTGTATCCAATGAAAATACATTTCTCCCCTTTGTTGTCCAACTTCTCCTTAGCTGATCTGGAATGTGTGCATAGGCCACACATCCAAAAACTCTCATGTTGGTGACTCCTTTCTTTCTTCCACTCCACGCTTCTTCCGGCACCTTGTTCATCACTGCTTTTGTAGGAAACCTGTTCAGAATATACACTGCACAATGTACAACTTCAGCCCAATAATCATTTGGCAAATGCTTTGCCTTCAACATGCTCCTCGCCATATCCATGATGGTCCTGTTCTTCCTTTCAACAACGCCATTTTGCTGTGGGGTGTACCTAGCTGTGAATTGCTTATGAATTCCATTTTCTCTACAAAATCGTAGAAACTCCTTGGAGATATACTCACCTCCTCTATCAGTTCTCAAAAATTTAATGTGCAGCCCGCTTTGGTTCTCCACAAGTGCTTTGAAATTTCGGAAATTTTCAAACACTTCACTTTTTTTCTTTAGAAAATAAACCCAAGTCTTTCTGGTGAAATCATCAATGAATGTTAGGAAATATTGGCTGCCTGCTAAAGATGGAGCTTGCATCGGTCCACATAAATCTGAGTGGATGATCTTTAAGGGTGCCTTTGCCCTTATGCTTTTACCTGATGGAAAACTTTCTCTATGTTGTTTCCCCAAAATGCAACCTTCACATACGCTGTCAGGTTTCTCTATCAATGGTAATATTTTCACCATTCCTTTTCTGCTTAACAAGTTTAGACCTCCAAAATTGAGATGTCCAAATCTGAAGTGACACAACCAATTTTCATCCTTTGGCACGCTTTGGAAGGCCTCTTGGGTCACTGCTGCAATTACATTTTTGTTCCTCAAATCTGCCCTGATCCTGAGAGGAAACATCCTGTTCCTTGTCATCCTCACTTCAGCAATGCATCGTTTGCTGGGTGCTATATCCATGATGGTACACACATCATTCACAAAGAAAACATTGTAACCCTTTTGAACAAGCTGTCCAATACTCAAGAGGTTACATCTCATTCCGGGGACATAATAGACATCTGCTATGGTTTTCCTTTCTCCTTGCTTTGTAAATATTTTTACCTCCCCTTTTCCCATAACAGAAACTTTTCTATCAGTTCCTAGTGTGACTTCTGATTTCATATTTTTATCTAGGGCAGAAAAGAGAGCTATATTTCCTGTCATATGGTTGCTGCAACCTGAGACTAAAAACCATATGTCTTCACTATTTCTTTCAGCCATGTTACAAGCTAACAACACATTAGTTTGGCTGATGTTCTCTCTAGTAACATTTGCATCTTGTCTATTACTCATATCATGCTGCTTCTTCCTACATTCACTGGCATAATGCCCATATTTTTTACAATAATAGCATTGGACATTGGATTTTTCATACCTTTGTCCTTGAGCATGATGTTGTTCTCTTTGTTGGCTGCTGCCTTGGCCTTGGTTCTGATTTGGATTGCTGCCTCTTCCTTGAGCTTTTGCTGGACTGTTCCTTCCTCCTCTGTTCTGGCTTCTGCCTCTTCCTCTCTTGTTTCCTCTGCCTTGACCTCTTCCTCTTCCGGACATCTGGGTCTTAAAGGCTTGCTCTAGAGATGAGTTTTCATTCCTACTCAATCTCTGCTCATGTGTTATCAGTGATGCATGTAGCTCATCAACTGAAAAGTTTGAGAGATCCTTTGTCTTTTCAATGGTGGTGACAATAGCATCAAAATTTGAGGGTAAGACCCTCAATATTTTCTCCACAATCCTCCTTTCTTCAATGGTTTCTCCATGAGTCCTCATTTGTGTGATCAGACCAATTACATGTGTGAAGAATGAGTCAATGTTGTCTGACTCCTTCATGCACAGATTCTCAAAATCTCTCCTCAGCAACTGTAATTTTCCTGTCTTCACTTTCTCCATGCCTTGATAGGCTGTCTTGAGGGTCTGCCATGCTTCATTGGATGTCTTAGCTACTGCCAACCTTGGAAACACACTCTGGTCCACTGCTTGATAAAAAAATACAAGGGCTTTTGAATCCTTCTTCCTATTGCTCTTCAGCAGATCCTTCACTGCTGGAGTTAACCTATTGAACTCATTTTCATCTGCTGGTTTTTCAAAACCATCTTGAACTAATTCCCATAAATCTTGAGAGGCAAACAGGGCTCTCATGGTTATTGCCTAGTAGTCATAGTTTTTCCCATTAAACTGTGGGAGCTGGGTGTTAAACATACCCATACCAGTGCTTGTGCTGGCCATTCCTTGCATTCTTAGTTATGCTTCAATTTATTGACTGTGTATTTTAAAACAAATGACTGCTTCTTCAGCAACACATAAAAAACTTTGTGAAATACCTGAGTATTTTCTTGACTGAGCCTTCACTCTGCTGGAGAAGATCTACCGCTGCAACAAAAGACTCCTCCCTTCAGCTTCTTTGTCACCTTCAAAGATCCTAAGCCTGCTCTGATACCACTGTTGGGGATTTTTCTGGCAAAATCCCAAAAACAAAAAATTCAAATACACAGAGGCAATGCTCTGTTTCCTTTACTCCACAGGATCTTTTTGTGCACAGGGAAACTTTAAAAAAAATGACTGAAGAACAGAGTATTGCACCACCATAAAAGATTTCTATTCATTAAAACAAAATCACTGATACATATTCATCCTCTATGCTTAGATGGATTCACCAAAACATTTCAAAAGAAATTACTCTGTCTCCTTTTACAAATAATTTTACACTGCTGTGTAAAATCTTCATTCACTGCTATGTAAAAAAAACTTTTACATTTACTGGTGTAGAAATAAGAAAAAGATCAACACACTGCTGTGTGGAAATTACGCATTCACCAAAAGCTTACATTACCCTTTTCACTGCCGTGTGAAATATTTCATGGTTTTCACTGATACATGCTTCCCCTGGTTTTCTTACTCGCACTGCTGTGTGTTTCATTCCCAAAAGAAAATTACAACGTGTTTTACTTGTTCAGTAAAACAACACTTACACCTGTGAATTTTAAAATAATAAAATTAAAAACTTATATGTTATACCCATACCTCCGTAACATTAAAATTAAAATCTTTTACCTATAACTATGACAAATTCATTAAATGCATTAATATTAAAACTGGCGGTCAACCAAAACTTTATTTTACTTCACGCAATCTCCATGTCCTGCAAACCTGTATGCAGCTCTGACTTAATCGACGGTGGGCAGCCACTCTTTTAATCCACTGGTTCAGGACAATATCGGGTGAGCCTTTTTAACCGAACTTTACCTCACGTAACATTTATTGCAGCGTCGTATGCAGCTTTGAACAATCAACGGTGGAGAGCGATGGAGTAGATCGGAAGGCAGAGGAGAATATCGGGTGAGCCTTTTTAACCAAACTTTACCACCCGAGAAACTGTCAGAGGGCGACGTCAGGCCTCTGCCATGCGTCAACTCTAAATTTTCTCGGGTCGCCTATGTACGAAAACTGCCTTCACACAAAATTTGCATGAATTGATTATTTGTGTTTTAAATAAAAACATGCTATTTGGATGACTATAAGAGACCCATGGTTGAATGAATATTATAGTTTATTTCAAGCTAATTTTTTATGCATAAAAAAAATGTCTAATGATTTAATAATTTTAATTGATTGGAGAATAGCCATAGCATCTCTAATTAAATAATATTATATATTATGATTGATGATTAGGATCGCATAGAGAATATTTAGACATTAATTGTAATTAATTATAGTAAATATAATAAATTTTATCCCACAAGAATTTTTTATTATATTTGTATAATTAATTACGACAAAATATTCATAGGTTTATGAATTAATAGTTTTATCATAAAGTTCAAATCTAAGATAGAATTTATATCGAATTATAATCATAATATAGCCTTTAGAATTATGAATTAAGTGAAAATTTTGATAAATTATATCATAAAGAATAATTGAATCTGTTTGAATTGAAAATTTAGTCCATAGATAATTTTTATTTCATTAGATTCAATTTTTAATCATGATTTACATTAGTAAAGCATGAAATTTTATTTAGGCCTCAAATTTAACATAAGCATGTGATCTTTAATTTAATGTAGTTGTACAACCTCCAACGTTCTTTGAAATTCTTTGTGAAATCCCTGAACTTAAAGGAGATAACTATAAGGTCTGGAAGGAGAGAATTCTCCTTCATCTAGGGTGGATGGACATAGACTATGCTATTAGGAAAGATGAATGACCGGCACTCACTAATACCAGCACTGCAGTGGACATCACACTTTATGAACGATGGGAGCGATCTAATCGCCTAAGCATGATGTTCATTAAGACTAAAATTTGAGTCGGTATTCATGGTTCCGTTGATCAGCATGAAAAGGTCCAAGACTTGTTGAAAGCCATTGATGATCAATTCGTCACTTTAGACAAGGCACTAGCAAGCACCCTAATCATGAAGTTTTCATCCCTAAGGCTCACCAATGTGAAAGGTGTGTGCAAGCACATCATGCAGATGAGGGACACGGTGGCTCAATTGAAGGAACTTGAGGTTGAAATATCGGAGTCCTTCCTGGTGTACTACATTCTGAACACCCTTCAGCACCAATACAGACCCTTAAAAATCTCATACAACACACATAAGGATAAATGGTCAATTAATGAACTCATGACCATGTCTGTTCAAGAGGAAGAGAGACTCGTTATGGCACTGGGAGAAAGTGCAATGTTGGCAATGCGTGGAAAGGGAAAATCTCAAGCCAATAAGAAAGGGAAAGGTAAAGTACCTCCCCAAGCTAATATCAAGAAGGATTCCAAATGTTTCTTCTGTAAAAAGAAGGGACACATGAAGAAGGAATGCACCAAATTTCATAAATGTCTTGTGGACAAAGGTAATCTAATATCATTTGTTTGTTATGAATCTAATATGGTTAATGTCAATATTAACACCTGGTGAATTGATTCTAGATCAACAATTCACATTTCGAATTCCTTGCAGGGTTTGCAAAACCTAACGAAGCTAATGGGAAGTGAGCAAACCATCTTATCAGGAAACAAGATGGGCTCACATGTGGAAGCTATGCGAACATGCTATTTAACTTTAAGTAGTGGCTTTGTTTTAGAATTAGAAAAAAACCTTTTATGTTCCAAGTTTTTCTAGAAACTTGATTTCAGTTTCAAGGCTTGTACCTTTTGGATATTCCTTTAACTTTTTAGAAACATCCTTCAGTTTATTTTATAAATCTGATTCTGTTGGGAATGGTATTTTGTCTAATGGTTTTTACTGCATTAATTTACAAAACAATGTCACTTATGATTAATGCATGTTCACCCTGGCACTAAAAGATGTGTTATTAATGAAGATTCCTCTAAATTATGGCACCGGAGATTAGGTCATATCTCCATAGAAAGAATTAAAAGATTAGTAAATGAAGGGGTACTTAATACTCTGGATTTTACTGATTTTGAGACTTGTGTGGACTGCATAAACAGAAATCAGACCAACAAGTTAAAGAAAGGTGCCAATAGGAGTTCAAACATATTAGAGATCATATATACTAATATATGTAGTCTAGACATGGACTCACATGGTCAAAGATACTTCATCTCTTTTATAGATGATTACTCATGATATATGTATCTCTACATGCTTCATAAATAGAGAAAAGCATTAGATGCCTTTCAAATATTTAAGGCTGAAGTAGAGAAACAATGCGGCAAGCAAATTAAGATTGTGAGAACAGATAGAGGTGGAGAATATTATGGTAGATACACAAAAGATGGACAAGCACCTAGGCCATTCACAAAATTTCTTAAAGAGCATGGGATTGTTGCCCAATACACCATGCCTAGTTCACCCAACCAGAATGGTGTAGCAGAAAGAAGAAACCGAACATTATTGGACATGGTGCAGAGTATGCTTGGTAGCTCCAATCTTCCTAAATCCTTGTGGACTAAAGCACTTAAGATGATAGTGTATATATTAAATCGAGTTCCAACCAAGGCTGTTCCTAAAACACCATTTGAATTATGGAAAGGTTGGGAACTGATTTTGCGACATATGTGCATTTGGGGATGCTCATCTGAAGTAAGAATATATAATCCAAAAGAGAAGAAGCTGGACCCAAGGACCATTAGTGGGTATTTCATTGGATATGTTGAAAGGTCTAAAGGTTACATATTTTATTGTCCATCTCACAACACTCAGATTGTGGAATCAAGAAACGAAAAGTCTATTGAGAATGACTTGATTAGTGGGAGTGATCAAACCAAGAACATAGTTTCTGAGAAGGATCATTCAGAATCTCAACCTTCCACCTCAAGTGATAAATTGATTATTGTTCACAGCACCCCTCAAGTACAAATTGGTGTTGAACAACCAATTGTTGAAATTCCACAAGCTGTTGATGACATTCCAGTAGATCAGGTAGTTCAAGAGTTGCCAGGAACTTTTGAACAACAATTTGAACCACATACTTCTCAGGAAGATGATGGTACAACATTAATAAGATCTACTAGACCAAAGAGATCAACAATTCCTGATGATTATGTTGTGTATCTGCAAGAATTTGACTACAACATTGGAGCCGAAAATGATCTTGAGTCTTTTTCACAAGCCATGAGTTGCAAAGAATTAGAATTATGGTACAATGCCATGAAGGAAGAGATGAATTCTATAAAGAGTAACAAAGTCTGGGAACTTGTTGAGTTGCCTAATGGTGCAAAAGCCATTGGATGTAAATGGGTCTTTAAGACAAAGAAAGACTCATTGGGCAACATTGAGAGATACAAAGCAAGACTTGTTTCTAAGGGATTCATTCATAAAGAAGGAATTGACTACATGGAGACTTTCTCTCCTGTATTTAAGAAATATTCCTTGCATGTTATTATGGCATTAGTAGCCCATTTTGACTTGGAGTTGCAACAAATGTATGTGAAAATGACATTTCTCAATGGAGATCTAGAGGAGGTTTACATGAAATAGCCTGAAGGATTCCCCTCTAGTGATGGTGAGCAATTGGTTTGCAAGATCAAGAAATCATTATACGGATTAAAACAAGCATCCCGCCAATGGTATTTGAAATTCCATAATGTAAGTTCTTCTTTCGATTTTGTAGAAAACATTATGTATTAATGTATATACCTGAAAGTCAGTGGGAGTAAAATCTGTTTTCTTGTTTTATATGTAGATGACATTTTGCTAGCAACCAATGATAAGGGTTTGTTGCATGAGGTGAAACAATTCCTCTCTAAAAATTTCGATATGAAGGATATGGGTGAGGCATCTTATTTCATTGGCATTAAGATCCATAGAGACAAATTTTAAGGCATCTTAGGTCTATCTCAGGAAACCTATATTAATAAAATTTTAGAGAGATTTCAGATGAAGGATTGTTCACCAAGTGTAGCTCCCATTGTGAAGGGTGATAGGTTCAATTTGAACCAATGCCCAAAGAACAACTTTGAAAGGGAACAAATGAAGAACTTTTGATATCCTTCTGTTGTCGGAAGCCTAATGTATGCTCAGGTTTGCACAAGACCTAACATTGCATTTCTTGTGGGAATGTTGGGACGATATCAGAGTGATCTAGGTATAGACCACTGGAGAGCTGCAAGGAAAGTAATGAGGTACCTTCAAGGAACCAAAAACTACATGCTTATGTATAGACGGATGGACAATTTGGAAGTAATTGGCTACTCATATTCTGACTTTGTTGGATGTGTTGATTCACACAAATCAACATCAGGATACATTTTTATGATGGCCGGTGGAGCTGTACAATGGAGGAGTGCCAAGCAGACTTTGATTGCCACTTCCACTATGGAAGACAAGTTCGTCTCCTATTTTGAGGCTACTTTACATGGTGTATGGCTTAAGAGTTTCATTTATGGGCTTATAATTATGGATTCTATCTCTAAGCCATTAAGAATATATTGTGACAATTTAGTTGCTATTTTTATGGCTAAGAACAACAAAAGCGAGAGTCGAAATAAACACATCGACATTGAGTATTTGGGTACAAGGGAACATGTTAAAGAAAAGAAAGTGGTCATCGAGCACGTCAGCACTGAGTTGATGACCACTGATCCTTTGACTAAGGGCATGCCACCGTTTAAATTCAAGGATTATGTAATGAATATGGGACTTGGTTCAATTATGTAGTCTTTCATTGTATGGACAATGTTATTTTAATGAAATTTTTAATTATTGTGATGTTTTTCTCATATTTATGTGCACCTTAATTTGATTTGAGAGAATTCATTTGTGTAGGACCAAGAATAAACATAGGATTTATTCATTAAAAAATTGTTACCACATAAATTATAATAGAAATAAATACATAGTAACACATGGAAGATATTACTTGTCATTAGAGGACCTATCACCATGATTCATGTATCTATTACTTAATACAGATTATAAATGGGTTTTAAGATGAGACATTAAGATTGGAAGTATGGACCAAGTGGGAGAATGTTAAGCTCTCTTTACGTTTTCCCAACTTCCGCCGAAAATTACGGAAGTAAACTGCAATTATTTCCTTCATTTACTGAAACCAACTGCAGTCATTTCCTTAAATTATGGAAATCAACTACAGTTAATTAATTTCTTGTTGGGAGCTTCTGGAGTGGTCCATTACTCCCTTTGCAGTTCTCTACCATTATCTGTGGAACACTTGACACATAGCCAATAGAAACTTGATGGAAGATTGGCTATAAATGCTTATGTTTGGTCCCCAAGCTCACTAACTCAATCCCCTTCAGCTTTACACCATCAAGTTAGAGTAAGCAGATCTTAGAAGTGCAAAACAGGATTTGGGAACAACCTGCCATTCTTCATCTCCACTGCGGGAATCGATCTCAAGTGCTATCTCTCTCTAGTCTCCATGTTCGAATTAAATTTGTGCGCAGAACTTTAAAGATCATTAAAATGATGCAACAACAGGATTTGTTACACACAGACAGATGCACCGGGAAAAGGAGAGTTTACGTGCCCCGTCTCTCTGCTCGAATTTTCTATAAAGTTTAGCCCGCCTTTTTCGCAATTCGAATCTTTGCTTGGTCGTCAATTATCCTCCCTTCTATTTTGTCTTCACTGCATTTGGAGTGTATAAATTTTGTTGGTTCTAGATTTAGGCCAGCCCTTTCCTTATTTTCTGTCACCGAAACTCGAAGATGAAGTTGGGGTAGATCAGGTCGGTGAAATTTTTTCCGCATAGAGCCATCCAGAGATCATCCCACGCCTTATCCAGAAAACATGAAGGGAAGTGGACTTCCTCAAAACATAGTGGAAAGTTTGGTTTTGGAGTGTGAGCAACATCAATGGCCGAAGGTATGATTTCTTGGGCATTCAAGTTTTCGATTCTTTTATGTGTTTCTTTTTTGCATTGTAGAATCATTATTATGCTAACAATATAGCTTTACAAGGTACTATCCTTTTAAGTTATTCTCGAGTTTATTACCATACAGAATAATCCTTCTAGACACTATCAAACTATAAATTATTCTAACCTATCAAATTACACATATTATAATTACATTTATGAAGATGATAGAATGACTAATTTAGAATCTTGAGGAATTTTGCATTTATTTAGCACTTCTCAAAAATTGTGAAGGATATTGTTTTAGGAGGCATTCAAGTTATTCCCCAAGATTATTCTCAGACGCTATCAAAATACAAAATTTTATTCTAAATTAAATTATTCTAATTTATCAAATTATATATTATATTTATATTTAAATATTTATAAAAATAAAACAGGATTTACCTTAATAACATTTACTAATATGATTCTGTTGACTAATTCTATCATTTATTAATAAAAATAAATATTACTCACTTAGTTAATTATGCAAATGAAACAAATCCTATCTCAATCACATTTACACATTTACTTAGCTAATCCATTACATCACTTATTCACAAGAAAAACAAGGGCTCCCTTAATAAGGTTGTGACTTTGTTTGTTTATGAAGAGATCATAACCTGATCTGTTTTGTTCATGAAGGGATCATAATCCTGATCCGTAAACCACAAAGCACATAAGTGAATGGCTATTTTGATAATATACAATTGCCTATGTATATACCTGCAGATTTTGGTCGTGGAATTTGAGAAAATACAACTATTTCATTTGATTCCTTTAATCTGGCTGATAAACATGACCAATATGATTACAATCTTCCCTTTTAGAGCTCCATTTCCCACTATAGCCGCCTACTTGTAATGCCCTTTAGAATTTATGGTAAGCTTCCTAAACAAGCTGCAACTATAGCCCATTGACATTCCAACATTCTTATACATGCTGCAACAAGTAGAATAGCTCAGTGTTCATAAACTATCATCATCACTGTTTTTCTATAAGAGAATTATCGAACGTCTGTATTTGTTGTGTAAGCTTGTTGAAAATGGATTAAAAACAAGAAATGATCTAACACATACTTAAATAAGGTCAAGTTTAATATACAAACTAAGAATGTTTACAATCTATATTTGAAGTTCAGTATTATTGTTGATGGCATTTAGTTTGAGTAATATGACACAAGTTCTCTGTTTCTAGTTAACTGGGTTCAAGTACTAGAACGAAAGGAAGACAAAGATGAATGAAAAATAATGGCAGTCCTGAAGTGAGGAGACCTAGACAAAATTTAATGAAAAATATTGGAAGTGAAAAGACTATGAGGTAGAGACCCTGAGGTTGCCCACAATGCTGACAAATTCATTGAATCACAAATCAATAAATACAAACTTATATAGTGGCACTTAGATAGGGAGATGTAACAACCTACTAGAAAATAGGAACTACTTCCTAATTACAAACACAATCTTAGCAATTACCTTTTCTTCATTATTTTGTAAGTTCCCCCTTAATGGAGAAATAGTTGATTTCCAAACCTAGCATCTCCCTAGATAATTAAAATTTGACCTTCCCAAGGGGCTTTGTGAAATTATCAACAACATTTATAAAATGAAATTGGGCATCAACATGCTTTGTCCTTGTATGAAAAATCGAATTAGTTGCCAACTCAATTGAGCCCTTGTTGTCACATTTGATCATTGTAGCCTTGTTTTGTTCTTCTCCAAAAACTTGAAGAACTCGCCTCAACCAAACAACTTCACAAGTTTCTACACAAATATTTATATTCTTCCTCTGTAGATGAAAAAGATACAGCTGGATGCTTCTTGCTGCTCCATGAAACAACCCCGGATCCAATAGTGAATGCATAACCTATAGTAGATCTTCTACCATCCAGATTACTGGCCCAATCTGAATCTGAGTAACCTATTAGCTCAACATTAGATGAATCAATATATTTTAGACCAAAATAAATTGGATGTTTAAGATACCTAAGTACTTCTTTCGTAGCTATCCAATGGATTTCTAGAGGTCTCCTTCTAAAGTAACTAATCACACTAACTGAATATGTAATGTCAACTGAATATGCAATGTCAGGTCTAGTCTTCCAGCTAGTTGTTTCTACAATGTACCATCAACCCCTTTTGAACCATCATCAAAATAGGCACTTCATGTTTGTAAATTTTGGAAACACAAAAGGGAGGACAGAGACACGATCAGAATGATACCTAGCTAGGTAAATTCGGCCCTGAATTGAAAAAAATAACAAGCGCTGGTGGTGAACGTGAGATGCAAAGATGAATACTTGTAAATTAAACAAGAAACATGGCAAAGAAGGACCTCATGGGTTTAGTAGGTTTTATTTTTAACGATCGGATTGGTGGCTGTTGTGTATAGAAATGTTATAGAATGGGTGAATTAGGGAAATAAATGATTAATAGTTAATCGTAACAGGAGAGTGAAATAGGCTTATGGTGTAACAGATAGGTTGATATATGAATGAGGGAGAGACAAGTGGCACGATGACGAAAACGGAGAGTAGGATATAGGAGTTGACATGGTTGGTCATTCAGAAATGTAGAGGAGAGAAAGGTAGTTTTCAGTGGGGGGGTTTAGTGGTAAGTGGTTTTAGGCGGGGGGTTATGAAGTCATGAGCAGCCGCCACGTAGCGTGGGGCTTGGGGATTTTATTGCTACTCTTCAAACCCCACCCCCCACCCATTGATAATGGAAGAATGGATTGGGGGGGCCAAAAACAATCCCCCGTTGTTGATTTAGGTGGGGTAGATTGTGGTCATTGAAACATGTGCCCACTATATCGCATAATGACAAAGCAGTTTTGTCGTTTTTTGAATTTATAACAAAACCCAAACATTAGTGCCAACACATATTATTACATATTGTTAATCATGATTAAATAACATTAATAATTATTCTAAACCTACTTAACCTATCCTAAGCATGATTAAGCTATTCTAAAGGTGCGTTTTGATTTGCAAGCAATTTTATTAAATTTTTCCTATTCAAAATAATATGAAATTTTATTTAAATACTTCATTGAACTTTAGCCAAGTTTAAACAATTTTGCTAACTTTTCTCTAATCTAACTAATCATTTCAACCAATATTAAGCGAGATGGTTGATTTATTTCCCTAATCTAACCTATTGGATCAAGTTTAATCATGATTAGACAGTATGGTTAACTGAATCATTTATTTTTAAGTGGCATTTAAACAAGTTGCATACTTATATACAAACATTTCTAAGTGAAGGTCTTCATGTATTTTTGGCTTTTACTGGTGGCATTTGGACTACTCACCTGGGGTGGACATTTTTCATATATTTTTTCTTTTGTCTTGTCTTTTCTTTGTTTTTCCTTTTTTTTTTTCTTATCATTTTTTTCTTTATTCTATTTTTTCTATCCCCTACAATTTATTTCCTTTTTCTTTTTTCTATATACATATATATATATATATAATATATATATATATATATTATATATTATATATATATATAAATATATATATATATATATTATATATATTATATATTATATATATATATTATTTTGGAAATAAATTTCAAACATGAAGCATTATTTACATTTTTCAAATATAAAATCATCAGGTAAAAACAAATCCTCCTCTAAAATATGGGATCCTTACAAAAGGATAAATAATCTTTTATTAATGATGAAAGATCCAAACCTAGGATGGGACTTCCACATTCCACCTGACCGTAGAATGACTGATCCAAATCTCTCTCCAGTCATTCACCCTCGTGCCATATCACATCAATCAAAAATCATCTAGGGCTTCCAGAGGCCATCCACCTCAACCCATCAAACATTGATTCTACCTCGCAGTTGGACATCACAAAACCATCATCAGATCAGTATCTATCCCACCCATCCAGGGCTCCAAAGCATTTTTCCAACCCAACTACGAGACCAGTAACTCAACCCACATTTTTTACCGTGCTCCAGAGCGTTTGTTCAGTGAAGGCTACGAGACTAGTAACTCAACCCACCAAGGGCTCCAGAGCATTTGTCCAACCCAGGCTATGGGACTAGTAACTCAACCCACGTTGTTCCAAGGGCTCCAGAGCATTTTTCCAACTAAGGCTATGGGACTAATAACTCAACCCAAACTAAGGAAACAGGAGAACCAACCAAAAACACAACAAGGAAATAAACCTGATATCACCATGGCTATCTAGGAAATGGCAAGGCTAGGCAATCCACTATCAATCCCGCCAATCCTCTATGCCAATGACATATCACAACCAATAACCCACAAGCATATGCCATGCATGCCAAAACTAGTGAAGGAAATATACATGCAACTTTTTATTTGCAACAAATTTGATGTAGTTGCTGATCCCGATGCCTTCTTGCGCTTCCTTACTCTTCCTTTGCCTTCTTTCTCAAAAAATCCAAGTATGCCACACTGTCCAAGAGTGCTCCAAGAAAACTCTAAGTCTCCAAGAGTATGAGAGAGAGAGATAATAAAAGAGAGCCCCAAAATTGAACTGACAAAAGGTTACCAACTGATCTTTATAATCCTTTTTATTAATGAGGCCTCTATTTTCTTCATTTTCCATTATTTTCCTTCAATTTCCTCCTCACATGCAACTTGTGACCTTTCATGTCCCTTTTTGCCTAATTTCCATTTTTCCTTTCCAAAGCATTAGTCATTGCATATGTAAATTTCCTTAGCGATAAATAATCACAAGTTATCCCCATCACTAGGCTTCTACCCAACATTCAGCTTGGAATAAGTGTCCCCTCAAGTGTGGTTATTATTTTACCTTGATTTACTTTTATTACATGGAATTTTCACCAGGTATATTGCAGAACCTTCCCCTTTGTGGGAACATTGTGCTCAGTGTTCAACAACACCTATAAGCACAAAATTGTTGTAAGAAAAATATATCGTCGATGGAGCTTTATAACTTCGCTTAATGCAGTATTTACAAATATCAACCCACTGAGAAGAACCCAACATAACAACATAGTAACATGACATCATAAAATCATACCACATAGTGGAGCTTTATAACACAGCTCATTACGGTATTTACAATGATCATCCCACTGAGAGTCAATCCACATGACATCATAACATCATGATAACATAACCACATGATAGCATAGTAACATGAAAACATAATTATAATAACATGACAACCATACTGCATAGTGGAGCTTTATAAGATAGCTCATTGTGGTATTTACATCCATACACATGTGTACATGTAGCAACATTACCAACAATATATACCAAAACACATACCAAAGCATATATCAAAACATATATATGAAACACCATATCTAATCATATATAAAAACATCATATAACATATACCAAACCATCATAAATCATATATCGACCACCATAAAGTATATACCAGACCACCATAAAGCACATACCAAACCACCATAAAGAATATACCAACCACCATAAAGCATATACCGAACCACCATATTGAAGCTTCTTTGCCTCAACTAGAAAGTAAGGAAGGATACATAAACCGCATATAATCCACCTACTCCCATGCAATGTCATTGGGCCCAAAGTGCTTCCACTTCACTTTAACTTGCTTGATTGCTCGGTTCTGGAGTATGAGCACCTTTTTCTGCAATATACACTGAGGTTTTAGTTGGAATTCTCCATCTGGTTCCACCTGCAATAAAGACCAGTCAATAACATGATCAACATCCTTAACATACTTCTTAAGAAATGATACATGGAAAGCATCATGGAATTTCACTATTGGAGGCAGTGTAAGTTGATAGGCTACTGGCCCAATCCTCTCAATGATACTTTAGGATCCATAAAACCATGGTGCCAACTTGGCACATGATCCAATATGCAAGGAGCTCTGCTTTGGTTAGATGCACAAGTACACCTATTCCCCAACCTAGAACTCCTTGAATAACTTGTTCCTATATGCAGAACTCTTCTTCCTATCTTGTGCTACCTTTAGATTCTTCTGGATTAACTTCATTTCTTGTTCCATGTCTGCCAACATATCTGGTCCAATCAACACTTTGTTAATTGAATCACTCCAACTGATAGGAGTGTTACAACTTCATCCATACAATGCCTCAAAAGGAATCATCCTCAACAACTCCTGATAACCATTGTTGTATGCCTCAAAATGACTCTTTCCAATTCCATTTCTGATGCATCACATACATCCTCAACATGTCCTCTAATATCCTGTTGACCCTCTCTATCTATCCATCTATCTACGTATGATAAGTTGTGTTGAAGGCCAAATATGTGCCCAAACCTGCAAATAACTCCTTCCAAAACATGGAAGTGAACTTCACATCCCTGTCTAACATAATCTGCTTTGGAACACCATTCGTTGTGACCACATCTCTGATGAATACCTATGCTACATCACTAGCTGAGAATGTAGACTTAATTGAAATGAAGTCTGCAACCTTTGTCAATCTGTCCACAATGACCATAATGGAATCATGTTGTCTCACTATCTTTGGCAACCCAGTGATGAAATCCATGGAAATGACCTCCCATTTCCACTTTGGAATCACGATTGTTTGTAGAAGTCCACCTGGATGTTTACATTATGATTTCACGTGTTGACAATCAAAACATCTAGCCACAAAATCTGTTACATCTCTCTTCAGATTTAGCCAATAATAAAATTTCTTCACTGCAGTTAATGTCTTATGATGACCTGGGTGACCTAAATAAGGTTTCACATGAAAATCTCTCAACGTCACCTTCTTGAGTTCACTATTATCTGCTACATATATCTTGCCTCAGAACTTGATCAATCCATTCGTTGTAAAACAATAATCTCAGTCTGGAAAAGGGTTAAACTTATACTGAGTAAGTGCTCGACAATATTTTCATATTTTACGCATCTAAAGTTGAAAGATAAATCTAGGGGGTTTCTTTTTCGTAAGTTTACAGAGCTCAAAAAAGTGATAAAAGTGTGTTCCTGGGTCAAAATAATCTGTTCAAAACATGAAAAAAATTGTCAAACAAATGTTGACCTACTCAAAACATCACAAAAAGGATTAAAATTACAAGTTTAATGGTAAAAATGTGTTGTAACTAGGTCAAAACATTAAATGTGAATAAAACAATAGAAGAAACAACCATAGGTATACAAAATGACCATTCATATTTACCTTCAACGGTGAGAATTCCGAGTAGTTTTTTCCCTCGATGCACCTGATTATGGTCAATACAATGGATCGTTTCAAGTTTCGTCACTTCCAGATAGGAGCTAAGACCTTTCTCTTTCAATTCATGGTCCCATTTTATCATTTCATGCAAGTTTTAGCCATTTTTTAGGGTCGTGGGTTCAAAAAACTCGCCCTAGGACCAACACAGGCCTAGGTAGTCAAAAAGTACATTGCACCTAAGTGAGGGAACAATGTAGGGAGGGGTGCAATGCACTGTCTCTCCTCTTGGGGGTGCGTTGCGTACAACACCCAGTTTCTTTTGGGTTTTTAATGTTTTTGAGACTTAAACTATTAATTTGTTCATGCAGATATTGGACCTGTTCAACCAATAGGTGCTTCATATCTCCTTTGTGTAGGAAAACAACCACAAGCCACAGTAGAACCAACACAGGTTACTGCAATAGGATAGGATGCACTGCAGGATCTAAATGTAGATGAGGACCTAATAGAGGTAGAGCACCACATGGAGGGGTTGACACATGGGATAGATGAGATCGTGATCGACTAGATTCCACTACGACTTCGGCAACACACCATCAGGGTGCCTAGCCATATTGGTTGGTTACTGAGCAAGATAGCTCATGCAGTGGCTTGTTATCATGAGTAGTTTGATTATTCTATTTAGATATTTGCATGTAGTTTTGTATATGGGTCATGTGGCCATATGTGTCTTGAGCATAAAGTTTGTAAACCAAACTTTATATATATATATATATATCTATCATCTATCTATCTATCTATATATATATATATATATATATATATATATATATATATATATATATATATATATAGTGTTTCCAAGTTCCTATTATGCTTTCAATGATGTGATGTGTCTTGAAATTTATTTACATTCATTTTAAATGTCTATCTAAAACATGATTAGAAAGCACATCTGTCAAAGTATTTAAATTTCTAGAAATGTGTTCATATTGTATGAAATCAATTTTTTTTTCTAAAAGGCAAACCCTTAAAAGCATACACAAAATGGTAGGATTTCTAACTAAATATACATTAGCAAGTTGTAGTACCACAAGTTGTGAGTCAAGTCTAATGACTAAATGACAGATACCATGTGAAATAGCATCAGACAATAGCTCGACCACTGCGCTATACTTAGCGATGTTGTTGGTATAGCCATAAATACAAATCCCTTGTAGACTCACTAACTCACCATTTGGAGCAAATATAGCCCATGTTGCAGAGGATAGGTTTTGAGTACTATGACTAAAACCATCAACATAAACAAAATATGGTTCAAGGGATGCCGACATCTACAAACCAATTGTAGAAGGAATCAACATAAACCTTAGGAAACTCTAAAGAGACACACTAAAAACAAAATCAACACACTTATAGCCAGTATGTACACAATGTTACTATGCATGAGATCAAGCATATTACTTCTTTAGGTACAACCCATTTGTAGGTTGTGGTAGTGGAATTCCATCAAAATCAACTAACTCATAGGCCCCTTTTGCAAGGACACCCTTGACAATAGATGGAACTAACCACATAGTTTGTAACTTTGTTAATCCTAACTTATCAAATTATTGGTCATATAAAAGAACAAGGTCTCCTTCTGAGAAGACACGAGGCTTGAAACTTTTGTCGTATTGTGCCTTGATACGTCTTTTATGACCTTCAATAGTTATAGCGGCAGCACACCGTGTCTCATATAACTAGGTTAGA
Source organism: Pinus taeda (assembly GCA_000404065.3). NCBI lineage: Eukaryota > Viridiplantae > Streptophyta > Pinopsida > Pinales > Pinaceae > Pinus > Pinus taeda. Next base: position 45,688 of record APFE031579930.1, on the reverse strand, counting down.
TGTAAAAGATGTTCCTGTTCTATAGAAGTGGTAGGAAGAAGTTCAACATCTAGTTTCAGTGACAAAATCTCACATTCGATTTGAAGGATTTCTTCTAGACCATAAATCAACTGAAAGGATGTAAATTTGGTGGTAGCCCTCACTAACGTTTTGTATGCCCACAAGGCAACATAAAGGAGAAAATGCTAGTCTCATGTTGAAGATCCCTTTGCTGCTCCTTCTGCATCCATCTCTACCCACTCAACCAGTCGTGCTACTCCTTGTTGGGGCTCTCGTAGCAAGGTCTAATCAAAGAGGCTGGGTACCTCAAGAATCCTGCCCCTATTTCAATCTTCTTGGGACTATCACTTCACATCACTCCACCTCACACCTGGAGGTATGGCTACATGTGATCCCTTTGCGCACTTCCCTAATTGTGGCTCCTCCACAATTGTCTGAGACTTCTTCTAGGACTGCGTGTTGAGAGGTAATTTACTCTCCCTCTCAACCACCAAGTCTCTAACATTTTCCTTGCTCCTGATGGCTTTGCATGCATCTTGAACCTCAAGAGCATACAGGTTCTTAACTCGTGAACCGATCTGCTTCACCTGTCTCATGGTGATGTGTCTAAGGAATGCCTTTCCTTTACCGAAGACAACATCATAGCCTTTGTCATCCAACATCACAACCGATACCAAGTTCTTCTTCAATCTAGGCACATATTTCACATCTGTCAAGGTGATAGGAGCTCCATGTTCCCTCTTAAAAGCAACTTTGCCCACTCATGAAACACTAAACCTTTCATCGTCAGCCATCTCTATGCACATCTTGAGGTCTTTCTCCTCCAAGGTACTCAATAAACGTTTATCACCAGTCATGTGGAATGAGGCTCCACTGTCAAGATACCAAACAGAACCCATCATCGATGACACCATGCATGTGATGAGAGTAAAGTCCATTTCGAACTGAGAGGCTAATGCCTCACCTTCTGATCCTTCTGAGGATCCCTTCTTGGACTTCTTCGATGGACAATTAGTTGCATAATGTCCCATCTCGTTTTTTTTTTAAGTATGATATGAATTCGATTTGCACGTGCAACCCCAAACTTCAAGCTTTGAATTCTCCTCTCAGTATACTATTCACAACTCTGATAAACTTGGCTCTGATACCATGTAGAAATTTCTCTATAGATCAACTAGCTCTTATACCATGTAGAAATTCTAACTGTAGATTAACCTGATAATGCAATATACCAAAGAAAAATACTATAATCTACTTCTACTATCTAATTGTGGAAGCTTAAAGATAGAGCTGAATTAGACTTGAACACATATAACCAGAAGAAGAAGAAGAAGAATCAATACACATGAAACATAGAAAATACTCAGGGGAAAGCCTCATCTTAAAACTCCACAATCTGCATTATCATACAAGGTGGAAATTCATCAAAATATACAAAGCCTTAGCTCTCATAGCTAGCCAGCTCTCAGTACAATCCTCTTGGATGCTCATAGGCAAACCTAGCTTCTAACAAGCCTTCTCCTTTGCCCTTCAAGCTCCTATTTCCTTGCGTAGTTACCTCTGAGATGATCTCCTTCACCTAGTGTAACATTGCCCTCACACACTCCTCTAACACACTGTCAGAATTGCACAATCCTAAAGGAACCTTACCTTGACTGCATGCATGAGTTTTATTTATAGGAAAAACATGCAATTGATAGTACACTGTCCTTGACATTTAGCTCAACTGGGTCTTTCTTAGAATAGACATGTATGAGATTTTGATGAGGGAATCTTCAGTTATTTGGAGTACACTAGTTGAGTGCATGCATGAATCAACTGACTGATAACTCACAATTAGTTCCTCAAATAGTTTGGAACTAATTTAATTGGACTTAACTTAGTAAATTGAGTTAACTAATTACAACTCAAATAAAACTCAATCTTATCTCCTTAATTAAGGCATAATCTCCTTAATTTAAGGGATAACTCTTGCATGACTTCAAAAAGACTTCTAACTTGAATTTCTCCAACTAATTTATCCATAATGAATTAATTAATTATTTCCATGCAGCTGGTGAGACTAAATTTGATTTTAATTCATAATTTTTAATTCAAGGACAAATTAGAAATTGGAATTTCTGGATTCTATTTTTATCATTTCTTGTTGCTATTTTCAACATAGCAAGCCCAATGAAGATTTTTGCGAGAAATCACAGGTGAGTCCAAATAATCAGGTAAATGAGTTTGAGCTCGAATCTGAAGAGGAGGAAGAGGATCAGTCTAATATAAATGGATTCCACTCTAATGAACAGGAGTAGAGGGACGAGGCTCCTCTTGTGGGATCTCTTCAATACTCATAAGTCCATATGGATGAGCTTCACTGTCGGGTCTAAGATATATAGTTGGAGGTTCTATTTGAGACAAAGGAAGAGAAGTGGAAGGACCTAAAGTAATAAGTGAAGCTGGATGATGTTCCTCAAGCTCAAAAACCTCAAGAAGTAAAGCATCTGACTCAGGAAATTCATTGTCAATAACCTCAAGAAATAAGGTTTCAAGGGCTTCTATTTTGATTGTGTGAGATTGACTAACAAGAGTAAAGGTCATCTTGACCTCAGTACTCAAAGGGAATGATGATTCTGGTTGACTAGATTTAGGAGGGTGACCAGAGATAGTTCCCAAATTTCTTGATTCGGGAGTTTGCGTCTTCTTATACTTCTGACAACGTCCAGGAGTAGCCTTTGATAGAAGAGGAGGCTTATTTTGCATTCTACGTAAATGACAGAACTAGGGCTTTTTTTCTTCCATGTTGGATATAAATTTTATAAATTAACAAAGAAAAAGGTAATCTATACATAAAGGATTACCAAGTAACCATGAACTGCATTTTACACCTTGGTGAACCAAGGACTTAACCTACGTACTGATAATCTCCCTTAATCTTGTGTTTAGTCTATCATGGTACACAAGGCATCTGACTTGGTTATGTAAAGGATAGCAGCCTATAGGGACTTCCAAATTATACTCGATGGTATGTGGAAGTGCAGTGCATAATAGTGTTGTCTAATGCATATTCATTCGAAGAGAGCGTTGCCATATAATTTATGTACGTTGAGCATCGTCCAGTATACCCAAAGGTACGTCGAGAACAATCCTATACACTCATGTATGTGTAACGAGATTTCACCCCTGGGATGCAACACTAGAAAACAAAAAAATCTCCTATGTTTAACGATGTCAAAACATGTCTCTAGCCTAGACCTCTAAATGTTTGCGCTAATGTTACAAATGCTCCTTAGGTCTATTCAATAAATTTTATGGTTTATCTTCAATTAAGATTTATTTTTTGGGCTCACTGTGAATGTGTTGTGGCTAGCAACAACCCCCCCTTTTTTCATTTAAGTGTTTGTCCAAAATACTAAATGAATGGGGACCCTTAGTTTAATTTTGAGAAAAATCAAATTTTCCTTTCTTCAAAATAAGGTTACCATCGTAAGCTTAAAGAGGTCTTTCGAATATCTTTAACCTAAGTCTACGATAAGGTGAAGGTCTTTAAAAAATTGCATTACAAAAAGATAGCAAATGCCCTCATTCCCTCATAAATATTGGTATGCGCAAGGCCCCCATGTTAAGCCTAACGTCGCATCGCAGTAAAGTAATGTTCATAAGGAAAAACCTCAAGTTCTGCCGATCTGCGATAACACCAATCGCAAGATCACATATCGAAGTAGTAAACTGGCAATACTTGACAAACATCAAACTTCTGCGACCCGCGATGTTGCGACCTGCGATGTTGCGATCGCCGCGATGGCGCAATCTGCAATCTGGCGATTTGCGATTAGCGCGACTTGCGATGGAACAATCTTCAATGTAACGTAAGCAAATCATGAATCATTTAATCACGAATCCTTAGGGCACGCCATTCAAAGAAAAGCCACTTACCATAATCTGACCCCAGATCATGCACTTTTAATGATAGTAAATGGATTAGTTGTTAGCTATTAAATGAAATGAAGATGCGTGCTTTTGTAAAGAATTATTTCACGTAAAGTGGCATATTTAGTATATCTGTTTCATTTAAAACTCTCCCATCACCTTTCTCAATCAGTCATTTCCACTTCGCTGGTAATCTACAGGAACTAAGAGTTAAGAAGATTCAAAAGCCGAACGCAGGAGCAAATGGGAAAGAAACATAAAGCCGAAGGCTCCGAGACGAAGGAGATGGCGCCCTTGTATACAGACACTGCATGCAACAGGGACGCAGGAATTTCGACCTGGGAAGGCATGTATAGGCTGTTGGAGGAAGAAAATCCTAAAGTAATGAAGGTTGATAGCGTCGCAGGATCACAAAACTCTTCCGACGCATCCTTAGAAGAGCTGGCATGTTCATTTCTTCACCGAATAACAGCTAGACCCAAAATTTTTCCGTATACAGATATGATCAGATGGATATTTGACAATGCAGAGTTACAAGGCAGACAATTCAAAGTTCAGGGACATGGGCGCATAGGATCGTGGCGCAAGACTTAAAGATTATGTATCATCTTCCTGAGCCTCAGATGACCTACAACGCGTAATTTGTCAAGAAATTTGCAATAGAGAACCCAAATCTGGCAGAAACCACTAAAGAATGGACCAGAAGAGAGGAGCCGCTAAAAAAGGACAAAAACTATATGTACAACACTGGTTCCCTCACATCTACGTATTGTTTTGCTGCGGCCATGCTTTGCAGGCTGTTTGGGATGCCAGACATAAATAAATTTTCATCTGAATGGCTACCACTCATAGACGCCGCCACGAACGCCGATATCGTGGATTAGGCCAAGATATTTTCTGATAACCTATACACTGTTGTTATGAATTACCAGTCTAAGAGATCCTTGTCTGAAAGGGTCTATCCTCCTTTTTATCTATCTTCTTATATTATGGATTCTATTTGCTATGTATCTAAATTCCCCACTATGGGTTGGAAATGGACTACCCAGGACCCGTCACCTATTCATGTATATCAAAAAGTATTATGGGATTCCAAGTTTTCCCCTCACTTCTATCAGATTTTCCACGGGCTCATCTTACCCCTATATAGGATGATGTATGGTGAAGAACCCCAGAGGTGCTCACCCGAAGCGCAAATAGACATCATCCCCATCGCAAGATGGTTCGGGGAAGAATGGTTCACTTATATTAGAGTGTTTGGGAGCACCGTGCCTCCACATGTCCTACCTCTATATGTCCCCGATAAACTTTTGGCTCGGGAAATTGCTTGTCAGACCTGCTCAGAAGGTGGCCTGACCAAAGAGCTTAAAGACAAGAAGAAGGTCATATGGCCTCAGTTTCCTGTAGCTTGTGGGGCCTTCTCATTGTTCGATGTAGGACACGCTTTTGCCGAAGTGGAGAATGTGACGTCTCTGCAGCTATTCAAATTCCCCGCTCGGCCTTTTGACCTAAATAATGTTGCCCATGATTTCACTATAAATGTCAGAATAAAAGTATTCGTTGGAACGAAAGATTTGTTTGATGATTTGTTTCAAAGTAAAAGCTCACTCCAGGAAGTTTTGCGAGAAGCTCGATCGAGGTTGTCCCCACATGACCTCCAAAGATTTTTGTTATACAGAGAAAGAAGGCTAGCCAGTGTTCATCTAGAAAAGCCGCGACTACTCGCCAGAGAGCCTACTCCCAGTGTTAGCCTCAGTGGAAACTCCAGTACTTCCAAATCCAAATCTGAATCTGCCCAAGGAACGCCTGAACGCTCTAAAAAGTCTGCAAGCGACCAAGGAAAAAGCGAAGAAACAGCTAGAGATACAGCTTAGTCAAGTGCAATGTCGCAACAACAAGTTATCGCCTCCCCACCAAGAGATGTCCCTCCTCCCGTCATTAAATCGCCACTCGTCACAACAGAGCTCGACAAAGAGTGGGAAAACTTCAAAGAGCTAATCAGCCTTGAAGGGAAAGTCCCAAGAACACCTGTGAGCAATGCACAGGTAACACAGTAAATGGTTTCGACCATGGTCGGTAGTGTCTCAGAAACGGAGCACAGTCATATCGCTCTGCCTTCTGAGCTTCTACTTAGTGTAGAGGAAATTCCCCCACTGGATGTATTCTATAGTCCCCAACATAAAGCAGTTGTGAGGAGACAAAGAAAGAAGAGAAAGCTAGAGAATACACTCTCATAGGACGCTGAACATTTAGACGTCTTATGGAAAGATCCTAACAACAACCCGACAGAAAATCTCACGAAGTTATCTCAGATCGTAGGAGCATACGCTTCTGCGACTATCGACAAGGCGTCAAAAGTTCAGCAACAGTTGAGGGAACAAGAAAACCAAATACAACTACTACAACAACAGCTACAACAAGCCAATGCTAGTATTGAAGCGTCCAAACAACTCGAGAAACTAAAAGAAGACTTTTAGCAGATGCAGATAAGCTATCAAAGAAGCCTAGACGAAAAAGGAAAGCAGTTGCAAGCTTTACAAGAAATACACAAGGACGAGCCCAAGCTTGCTGAATTTGTTTCAGAATCTACTGGATTAAATGAGCAACTTCTACAGCAACAGGAAGAGTTGGGACGTAAAATATCGCAGTGGAGTCACTATTGCGAGCTGAGCGATAAACTCACCAATCAAGTGGCAGACTTGCGAAGTGACTACGACCAGATGGACAGACGAGTGACAGAGTACTTAGCTTGGCAGGATGGAGAGGAAGGGAAGAGAGCAAATGCACCCAGAATAAACGAGAGCCATAAAGAATTTCTCTTTAACAAATGGGACGATCAAATCAGGTAGGCAGAACAGGCGGCGGAGACAGTGGTGACACAGGCGAGCGTTCTTATCGACTATGTAAATGAGAATTTACACAGAGCCAACTTAATCGCAGAAACCACCCCGCGGTACCTACCAAATAAGTCATGAATGGAGGCAGAATGGAAGTAGAAGGCGCAGGAAAAGGGAAAAGCGATCCAGGCATTGAACAGGTTGAATTGGGAGTGTTACTGGGTATACTTAGTCAAGCCACACAATCAATGGATGACTGAGAAATGCATCATAAACTCAGCCGAGAAAGTAGTGCCAGCTCTCATAGATTCTATTTTTGCAGCCCAGCTCAGCGCAGAGGTCGGCCAACCGACTCTTCTCAAATCCATGATGAACACTTGCAGTTTTAAGGACCAAATTCAGAAATAGCTTATTTTTAGAAGTTTGTTGTTTCTTTTTATTTTAGATTAGAAAAAGGACGATCATTTGAGAACCGTATCCTACAATTTTGTAAAAACACTATTATTAGATTTAGGAAGTAGTATTTTACCCTTCTCATGCATTTAGAGAAGGGTCCAGAGATTTGTCAAAAACTTATCCTCAGAACATGCACTTCTGCACCCTCAGAGGAGGTTTTGATGAATGGATGGATCGAGATTTATTTTTACTTGCATTTTGATATCTGCTACTGATGTTGCACTTTTGTACTCTTGGTAGATTTTAGAACAAGTAGAGATAGATCGTTTTTGCTTGAAGCTTATGGGTAGAACTAGTCATAAATGGTACTTTTATCTCTTGGCAAATTCTGCTTATATTCTTTAAGTGATTTACAGTTTCATTTGTTTATATGTTATTGCATGAATGTATGGGTTATCATTTGGCACTTTTGTACAGTGGAGTCATATTGTTTATGTTTGACATATGAATGACTTATTATGCGCTATGCTGTTCACAACTGTTTTGCCTAACTTCTTATGCAAAGTGGTTTATCTTTAATGATTTCTATTCTTATAATGGCCGAATGATCTTTATTACCAGTTATTATTCGAAATATTTTTAGATCGCATAATGGAAGATATACAATCCCGGGTTAGAATAGATTTAATTTGTTGTTTCTCACTAGAATACAATAACATAGATTAAAGCTAAAGAATATGATTTATATTAGCTTTAAAAATACTCTCAGATCAGCATAGTTCAACTCTACACACACACACACACCCAAGATCAGGAAACTGGTCCCGTTATCCCCAGTCGGACCCGCTATACCAAACGGATAAGGAGCTGCCAACCAAGGTCCGGACCGGGTGGGTATCCCCCTTGTTGTCGACCCGATTTTCAGGGCCTCAACATATTTGGCGCTAGAAGGAGGGCCTGAACATAGTGTCTGTTGGAATGATTTTCAAATCGTAACATTTGAATCTAGATGGCTGCTCACAAACTTCCCATTTGGAGTTGCATCCATGTTCCTACCTCTTCCAACACTCCACCTGAAGTGGTAAGAGTCTTGTCTCAGGTAAAATTCAATGGTAAGAATAACTCTTCTGCTTTTAATCATGCTCTTCAATTTATTCAAAGAGTTTCAAGTTATAATATTCAAAGAATTGATGAAGGCGTTTTATGTAGAATGTTTACTCTTACATTCACGACGGAAGCTAGAAAATGGTGCAGAAACCTCCCAGTTGCATCGATTCACAACTGGGACCATTTCGTCAAGATTTTCATTCTTGAATTTGATTATTATGACTATGACCAGGTATACGATGAAATTGATTATCTTCGAAAAAAAGATGAATCTATTAGGGATTTTAATATGCGGTTTCATCTTGATTGTCTAAAGTACGATCTTGAAAGTGAACTCATAGATGAAAAATCTTTAGATTATGCTGAACATTCCCTGCCTCCTATATCTGATCAAGCAGAAATTAGTTCGAGTTTTGTCTCATTTCTTTCTAATATGAACAAGAATTCCAATTTGAATATACAAATCGCTCATAATGAAGAAAGCCCCCAAAGCCTAGGAGTTATCCATACTCTAATACAAGAAGACAAAAGTGAGAACATTGGAGGGAAGCCGGCCTTGGAACCAGGAGTTGATACAAGGTCAAATAATGTCATTGCAAGTCAAAAAATGCAGATGCCAAGGTTAGAAAAACAAACTATTTCTCTTTTAGAAAGTATCAGTACACAAAGGTATGATCTAAAACCCGATGTCTATATCGAATCTGATGAACGAAGATTTTTCCATAATGATATTTTTAAATACGTTGCTTCAGAATCACACTTCTCTCTTTATCCTGATGTTTTTAATGATTATAATTTTTCCCCTCTCAACATTAAAGATATTTCAAAAAACATAGAGGACAATTTAAACAAGTCACCATTAAATTTTCAAAATAAAGAGATAGCTATAGAACATCCTTTGATTGTTTCCAAGCAAGGAACACTTGAATCTCCTTGTCTAAAAATATATGACCAAAAGGAAGAATCTAGGGAAACTTATAAAATTAGTTATGATGATTATTTTGCCAACGATGATGTTATTGATTTATCTCAAGTAACTCATCAAAGCTCAAAAAATGAGAGATACTCTAATTCGGAAAACATATCATTCAATCCTCATTTCAAAGCCAAAGATCATTCGCCTGATTTTACTGACCAAGACAATGTCCCGATCTATGATTCATATCATGAAGAAACCCTCACTCCTGTTCACAATCATAATTTGTCTTCTGATTCACAAGACTTGGCCAGTTCTTGTGAACAGCAAAATATCACAAGCCAATCCCAGTTGTGTTGTAGCTTTATTTTTACAGATAATCATTTCTTTTCGCACTTGCACTCATTTTGTACAAAATTGGATTGTGTTTTAAATTTTCAGTCTTTTGATAGATTATTCTGGTATGTCAAACACCTTATCAAAGAACATCCAAAAGACAAGCTACCATTTTGGAAAGCTAAACTATGTCAAGGAAGTACAAAACTTCCTCTATTACAAGATCATCAAGATATAACAAAAATTCATCCTTATTTTTATGATCCAATAGATATCCAGTTGGAAAGAAGTTTTTGCGAGAAAGAAATTTCGGACAAAATTCCAACTGGAGTTATACATTCTTATTCCGCACCCAACGTTAATAGTCCAAGAAAAGTTCTATTCTTAACACTAACGTTGGAAATTTGCATACGTGTAGGAATAAAAATGAGAAGGTGGCTCCATTGGAAATATCATTTCACCTAGTCAAAATTTCTGTATATAGTTATAGCAGGAGTAGGAGTAGTTTAGTTAGGTGATTAGGTTTATTTTTAAATAGTTAGTAGGAAAAATAAGAAAGAAGATTATCCCTATTTTCTACACAACCCTAGGGAATGTCTACTTCTCACTTCGTTAAGTATTTTTCTCCATAAATAAAGTTTTCCTTAGCTAAACAACATTTGATGTTTACAAAAGACACCTTTTTCTCTATCAAGATTTTGAACTTCTGCTTCTATGAATGACATATTTATTTTTGGTTTGAAACTTGATCTGTATTATCAACAGAACTTTAATCCATATATGATACTAGTTTTAACTCCAAAAAATTTGAAGAAAGCAATCTTAGTGAAGGAATTGTTTTACGTCAGTACAATGAAAGGCATCAATAACAAAATAAAGGGTCCCTGTAGAAACAACTATTTCCCAAGAAGCTCTATTATTGTCGTCCAGAAATTTCTTAAGGAAAGAAAATTCACTTCCTCCCTACAAAAGGAAATCGCAGCATTCAGGGAAACAATCCAATGGAAACACTATATCTCAAAGAATAAGAGGTCTCATCACGAGTCGACTTATCATGATCACAAATATTATAACTTGCTGACTCTGCCAAAACTGTCCACCAAAACAGGGCAACGACTCAAGATTGTTGCAATCAAAAGACAAGGGGTCTCATCACGAGCCAGCTTGTTCAGCAAAAGTGTAAATCAAGTGAGTGACTGTGTCATAAATTGGCCACCAAACCAAGGCATTGTTCTTTACAGAATAAAAAAAAAAAAGGGGAGTGTCAAAATGGGTTTTCCTCTGAATGGTTGTAAACACACTTGAACAGGATAAAGGATCATTACTGGTTAATACGTAACCCTATCAAGACTATGGACGCCTGCTGGCAGCAGAGGCTCTACCTGCAACAAAGAAGCATATTTGAAAAGGACTGATATACAGGGAAGACTTTAGTTTAATTTTTATTTAAGACCAAGTAAAGGGCTGGCGTAAATGCAAGGAAAAACTAAGGATACAAGTAATTAAATAGAAAGGAGTTAAAACGAAATATCATTGACAGTTTGAAGTATAATATTTTCATCTTTTTCAAGTTTTCTGAGAAATTTTTTTATTTTTAGAAGTTTGAAAAACGTCAAGAGAAGGTCAGAGATAACTGGTTCTCCCAAGTGAATCACCAATTGTTGTGGCCAGCAACAACCCCCCCTTTTTTCATTTAAGTGTTTGTCCAAAATACTAAATGAATGGGGACCCTTTAATTTTGAGAAAAATCAAGTTTTCCTTTATTCAAAATAAAGTTACCATCGTAAGCTTAAAGAGCTCTTTCGAATATCTTTAACCTAAGTCTACGATAAGGTAAAGGTCTTTAAAAAATTGCATTACAAAAAGATAGGAAATGCCCTCATTCCCTCATAAATATTGGTATGCGCAAGGGCCCCATGTTAAGCCTAACGTCGCATCGCAGTAAAGTAATGTTCATAAGGAAAAACCTCAAGATCTGCCGATCTGCCATCAAACCGATCGCAAGATCACATATCGCAGAAATAAACTGGCAATACTTGACAAACATCAAACTTCTGCAACCCGCGATGTTGCGATCGCCGCGATGGCCCAATCTGCGATCTGGCGATTTGCGATTAGTGTGACTTGCGATGGCACGATATTCAATGTAACGTAAGCAAATCATGAATCATTTAATCACGAATCCTTAGGGCACGCCATTCAAAGAAAATCCACTTACCATAATCTGACCCCAGATCATGCGCTTTTAATGATAGTAAATGGATTAGTTGTCAGCTATTAAATGAAATGAAGACGCGTGCTTTTGTAAAGAATTATTTCACGTAAAGTGGCATATTTAGTATATCTGTTGCATTTAAAACTCTCCCATCACCTTTCTCAATCAGTCATTTCCACTTCGCTCGTAATATGCGGGAACTAAGAGTTAAGAAGATTCAAAAGCCAAACGCATGAGAAAATGGGAAAGAAACATAAAGCCCAAGGCTCTGAGACGAAGGAGATGGTGCCCTTATATACAGACACTGCATGCAACAGGGACGCAGGAATTTCGACCTGGGAAGGCATGTATAGGCTACTGGAGGAAGAAAATCCTAAAGTAATGAAGTTTGATAGCGCCGTGGGATCACAAAACTCTTCTGAGGCATCCTTAGAAGAGCTGGCATGTTCATTTCTTCACCGAATAGCAGCTAGACCCAAAATTTTGCCGTATACGGATATGATCAGATGGATACTTGACAATGCAGAGTTACAAGGCAGACAATTCAATGTTCAGGGACATGGGCTCATAGGATCATTCGCCGCGCAAGACTTAAAGCTTATGTATCATCTTCCTGAGCCTCAGACGACCTACAACGCACAATTTGTCAAGAAATTTGTAGCAGAGAACCCAAATCTGGCAGAAACCACTAAAGAATGGACCAGAAGAGAGGAGCCGCTAAAAAAGGACAAAAAGGGTATGTACAGCACTGGTTCCCTCACATCTCCGTATTGTTTTGCTGCGACCATGCTTTGCAGGCTGTTTGGCATGCCAGCATAAATAAATTTTCGTCTAAATGGCTACCACTCATAGACGCCGCCACAAATGCCGATATCATGGATTGGGCCAAGATATTTTCTGATAACCTATACATTGCTGTTATGGATTACCGGTCTAAGAGATCCTTGTCTCAAAGGGTCTATCCTCCTTTTTATCTATCTGCTTATATTATGGATTCTATTTGCTATGTATCTAAATTCCCCACTATGGGTTGGAAATGGTCTACCCAAGACCCGTCACCTATTCATGTTTATCACAAAGTATTATGGGATTCCCAATTTGCCCCTCACTTCTATCAAATTTTCCACGGGCTCATCTTATCCCTATATAGGATGATGTATGGTGAAGAACCCCCGAGGTGCTCACCCGAAGAGCAAATAGACATCATCCCCATCGTAAGATGGTTCGGGGAAGAATGGTTCACTTATATTAGAGTGTTTGGTAGCACCGTGCCTCCACATGTCCTACCTCTATATGTCCCCGACAAACTTTTGGCTAGGGAAATTTCCTATCAGACCTGCTCAGAAGGTGGCCTGACCAAAGAGCTTAAAGACAAGAAGAAGGCCATATGGCCTCAATTTCCTGTAGCTTGTGGGGCTTCTCATTTTTCGATGTAGGACACGCTTTCGCCGAAGTGGAGAATGTGACGTCTCTGCAGCTATTTAAATTCCCCGCTCGGCCTTTTGATCTAAATAATGTTGCCCATGATTTCACTATAAATGTCAGAATAAAAGTATTCGTCGGAAAGAAAGATTTGTTTGATGATTTGTTTCAAAGTAAAAGCTCACTCCAGGAAGTTTTGCGAGAAGCTCGGTCGAGGTTGTCCCCAGATGACCTTGAAAGATTTTTGTTATACAGAGAAAGAAGGCTAGCCAGTGTTCCTTTAGAAAAGCTGCGACTACTCGCCAGAGAGCCTACTCCCAGTGTCAGCCTCAGTGGAAACTCCAGTACTTCCAAATCCAAATCTGACGCTGCCCAAGGAATACCTGAACGTTCTAAAAAGTCTGCAAGCGACCAAGGAAAAAGCGAAGAAATAGCTAAAGATACAGCTCAGTCAAGTGCAATGTCGCAACAGCAAGTTATCAACTCCCCACCAAGAGATGTCCCTCCTCCCGTCATTAAATCGCCACTTGTCACAACAGAGCTAGACAAAGAATGGGAAAACTTCAACGAGCTAATCAGCCTTGAAGGGCAAGTCCCAAGAACACCTGTGAGCAATGCACAGGTAACACAGGAAATGGTTTCGACCATGGTCGGTAGTGTCTCAGAAACGGAGCAAAGTCATATCGCTCCGCCTTCTGAGCTTCTACTTAGTGTAGAGGAAATTCCCCCACTGGATGTGTTCTATAGTCCCCAACATAAAGCAGTGGTGAGGAGACAATGAAAGAAGAGAAAGCTAGAGAATACGCTGTCACAGGATGCTGAACATTTAGACGTCTTATGGAAAGACCCTAACAACAACCCGACAGAAAATATCACGAAATTGTCTCAGATCGCAGGAGCATACGCTTCTACGACTATAAACAAGGCTTCGAAAGTTCGGGAACTATTGAGGGAACAAGAAAACCAAATACAACTACTACAACAACAGCTACAACAAGCCAATGCTAGTATTGAAGCATCCAAACAACTCGGGAAACTACAAGAAGACTTTCAGCAGATGCAGATAAGCTATCAAAGAAGCCTAGACGAAAAAGGAAAGCAGTTGCAAGCTTTATAAGAAATACACAAGGACGAGCTGAAGCTTGCCAAATTTGTTTCAGAGTCTATTGGCTTAAATGAACAACTTCTGCAGCAACGGGAAGAGTTGGGACGTAAAATATCGCAGTGGAGTCACTATTGCGAGCTGAGCGATAAACTCACCAATCAAGTGGCGGACTTGCGAAGTGACTACGACCAGATGGACAGACGAGTGACAGAGTACTTAGCTTGGCAGGATGGAGAGGAAGGGAAGAGAGCAAATGCACCCAGAATAAATGAGAGCCATAAAGAATTTCTCTTTAACAAATGGGACGATCAAATCAGGTAGGCAGAACAGGCGGTAGAGACAGCGGCGACATAGGCGAGCGTTCTTATCGACTGTGTAAATGATAATTTACACAGAGCCAACTTAATCGCAGAAACCACCCCGGGGTACCTACCAAATAAGTCACGAATGGAGGCAGAATGGAAGTAGAAGGCACAGGAAAAGGGAAAAGCGATCCAGGCATTGAACAGGTTGAATTGGGAGTGTTACTGGGCATACTTAGTCAAGCTACACAGTCAATGGATGACTGTGAAATGCATCATAAACTCAGCCGAGAAAGTAGTGCCAAATCTCATAGATTCTGTTTTCGCAACCCAACTCAGCGCAGAGGTCGGCGAACCGACTCTTCTCAAAGCCATGATGAACACTTACAGTTTTAAGGACCAAATTCAGAAATAGCTTATTTTTAGAAGTTTGTTGTTTCTTTTTATTTTAGATTAGAAAAAGGATGGTCATTTGAGAACCGTATCCTAAAATTTTGTAAAAACACTATTATTAGAATTAGGAAGTAGTATTTTAACCCTTCTCATGCATTTAGAGAAGGGTCGAGAGATTTATCAAAAACTTATCCTCAGAACATGCACTTCTGCACCCTCAGATGAGGTTTTGATGGATGGATGGATCGAGATTTATTTTTACTTGCATTTTGATATCTGCTACTGATGTTGCACTTTTGTACTCTTTGTAGATTTTAGAACAAGTAGAGATAGATCATTTTTGCTTGAAGCTTATGGGTAGAATTAGTCATAAATGGTACTTTTATCTCTTGGCAATTCCTGCTTATATTCTTTAAGTGATTTATAGTTTCAGTTGTTTATATGTTATTGCATGAATGTATGGGTTATCATTTGGCACTTTTGTACGGTGGAGTCATATTGTTTATGTTTAACATATGAATAGCTTATTATGCGATATGCTGTTCACAACTGTTTTGCCTAACTTCTTATGCAACGTGGTTTATCTTTAATGATTTCTATTCTTATAATAGCTGAATGATATTTATTACCAGTTATTGTTCGAAATCTTTTTAGATCGTATAATAGAAGATATACATCCCGGGCTAGAATAGATTTGATGTGTTGTTTCTCACTAGATTACAATAACATAGAGTAAAGTTAAAGAATCTTAATTAGATTAGCTTTAAAACACTCTTAGATCAGCATAGTTCAACTCTACACACACACACACACCCAATATCGGGAAACTGGTCTCGTTATCCCCAGTCGGACCCGCTATACCAAACGGATAAGGTGCTGCCAACCAAGGTCCGGACCGGGTGGGTATCCCCCTTGTTGTAGACCTGATTTTCGGGGCTTCAACAGGTTGCAATGATTGTTTCATCAACTGAGTCTGACCCCAAATCTTTCAGAATAGCTACAAATATCTTCTTCTTCTTGCCCTCAAACTTCTTAGGTCTCAGCTCTGGATGCAGAATCCAATAATGCTCATCATCATGCCCATCCTCTTTAGAGTGAGTGCATGAAGCTTTGCTTTTCTGTGAAGTGTTAGCCTTCCTTGCTTCCCACTTCTGTTTTCTTTTCTCCTTGCTTTGGCTTGCAATGGGTTGGGATGGTCCCCCAACTTCTGGATTTCCATTCTTTCCTCTAGCCTCTAGATGAGTAGCTTGTGCTGATACCTCATCTATACTAGTGGGATTAAACATGAGGATGGTATGCCTCATGTAGTTGTGTAGACCACCAATGTACTTCAAAAGAGTCTCTGGTGAGTCTAATGAGATCCCTAGAATCAATGCTCTCTTTCTAAATTCTTGAGTATACCCTTGCACACTTTGCCCTTTCAACTGTTGAAGAGTTTGCCAGCTCATCATGGCTTGTTGCATGTAGGCCAATGGATAGAACTGCTTCTTGATTGTAGAAACAAAATCACTCCTGATAGAGATAGTCTTACGATGCCTTTTCATGTCAGCTTGGGTTCTGCCTTCCCATCGAACCAAGGTAGTGACTCCTAGAAGTAGGCATGCTAGCTAAATTTTGCTCTTGTCTAAATCATTGTTCTGTACTCTGCAATACACATTAATTTGTCTAATCCAATTGTCCAACTTTTGAGAATTTAGCTCTCCATGATATATAGGTAAGTCAAATTTAACATCTAGCTTGATCAAAGATGCTTTCTTATTACGTACAAGGCTATTAGGAGGTGTGAGAAAGCTTTCCTCTTTCGTCTTTCGTTATTCCCTTTGAGTGGTCATGGGAACAAGACTCGTCTTCTTCTTTGTCTTGTTTAGAACCCGATGAATCTTCATCCTTATGCTTTCTAAAATCCCTATACATTTCTTCTAGCATAGACTTTATAGCTAGGAAACTCTCTATGAATTGAGGGTCTAGCTCCATAGAACCTTCCTCTGACATTGTCTTCTGAGGATAGACTCTTCCAGTTTCAGGATTAGTTTCGACCAACTCTCTTTCTCCTAATTTGAGCTTTGATCTAGTGAGCATTCAATAGCTAAACCAACACAAGCTTGTCTAACATTACAGCCTAGAGCTCTAATACCACTTGATCTGATAATCACCTTATGAGTGACCTCAGCTAGATTTATTAAATGAAGGTATTACAGACTCATATGTTGGTGTGCGTGTCTATGTTATTTAAGAAACGGATCGATCAGATTTCAAATACACAGACACTTGAAATGGAAAACATCAAAGAAATAAAGTAAGCAAATACAAGAACACAAGAAATTAATAAGGAGTTCACCCTATCCTCCAGGGCTACATCTTCGGTTTAGCTCTTAGTGGTGGCCTTACTTTATTGTGTCTTGAAGCAAAGAATTACAATGAAGGAGCTCAATACGAGTCTCCTGAAACAGGTAGGCTTGGTAGGGTGGTTCTTGGCTTCCCTAAGCCACTGGAGTACACAGAATCTCTTCCTTGCCAGCTCTTTGACCTCTCCACTCTGACAAATCCTCTCAGGGATGGCTTGAATCTCTCAAGCTCTCTGGTGCTCGATGTTGCCTTTTGTCAGCTTGGCCCTTCTGTCTTCTTTTTTCTTTTTGCCTTACTAGTTCTTCTTTTCTCTGTCTTTTGTCTTTTGTGTTCCCTCTTTCGGTTCCCGACTCCTCCATCTTCTATCTGGTCTATACATGGATTTAACACCATTCGAGCTCATGGCGATTCGTTTCCTCTTCCACCTCCATCACTTCGCCTGCCTGTAGTTGCACTTGGAGTTCCCTGTTCTCAACATCATCATTAAACTCATAGGGATGGCCACTCATCCTCCTGCAAACTGCGCCAGCTTACCTTGTTAGTTCAGTTCTTCGATTACGTCGTCGAATGAGTCTTCTACCACCTTGGTGGTCAAAGTAGACCTTAGATTCTTCTAAATTGTGGCTTATTCCCTCGTCAACTCCGTCTTCTCCATCGGGCACGATCTCAGCTATTAGATCTGGAGCCCCCAGATCCAACGCCATTCGCTCACCCCGCGTGGTTGACTAACTCGATCATTAGCACACGATGAGTGGTGGCTTTCTCTCTCCTTTTCTTGCTACACATCAGACGCTGAGTGGAATCGCTCCTTTTCCATCAAAACTGCTTACCGCCCATGGATTCCCCCGATCAATAACACCAATTTTGGAGCGAATCCCGCCTTTAGCTCTTAGCCTTTTATCCCATGATTTTCCCAGCTCCCACGTGACCGAGTGTTTGGGGCGTCTCCATTTCGAAGGTTTTTTCCCAGCGATGGCGCTAATCGCGCATCAAAAACTGCCTTTGTTTCCCGATCCGGTCCTCCCAGGGGCTAATTTCACCTCCCGCATAGTCTCCATGGGCCTTGATCAATGCGCTTTGACCAAGGTCCACGTCGTTCCATGCTGGCTGCCACTGCCACTAGTTTAGAGGTGTTTTTTATCGTTGTTTTAAATTCCTTGAAGTCTGTCCTGACTTGGTACAGCCATGGCTCTGTTAATCATTCTTTATGGATCCAATTCAGATCATCTACTCACTCCAATTCATACTAGAAATACATCACCAAATCCTGTAGGTCATGTTGGAGATGAGCTTTTAGCCATTGTGAGTCACGCTGGGAGCATAAGTCTAGTAACTGTGAGTCATACTAGCAATGCATTACCAACCTTTGCAAGTCACATTGGAGATGAGCTTTCAACCATTGCAAGTCATGCTTAGGGTATAAGTCTAGTCATTGCAAGTCATACTAGTAATGAATCATCATCAACCTCTGCTATTCATGTTGGATATGAGCTTTCAGCTGCTGCATGTCACGCTAGAGGAATAAGTCTAGTCACTGCGTGCCATACTAGCAATGGGTCACCTACCTCTATGAGTGATATTTCTATCGACTCACCTACTTCTATGGGTAGGGCTAGGGGCACAATAACTATCTATCTTGGGAAAGAGTCAGTGACCTCCGCAAGTCATGTTAGGGACTTTCCACCAACCACTGCTAGTCATGTTGGCAGAATGGATGTTGGTTAGAAATATAAGCGTAGAAGTTTTAAACCTAAGTTCCCTTGTAAGATATGTAAGGTATACCATATTACTCATTTGTGCCCTAGTATTCTAGAGATACAAAGGATATGGTACAAGTTTGAAGGTTATTCTACTCATGAATCTATTATTGTTTCTCAATAGTCTCATCAACCATTAGTTGATGAAGTGGTCGAGCCAGTGCAATCTCTCACTGATTACACTCTTCTTTTAAGGAGTGAAGTGCCTAACAATAAAGTCTTCTTGATTTTTAGTACAGAGTCTTCTGGTCTAAGGGACATTCTAGTCTCTTCGAATGTTCCCCCTCCAATTTCAAGGAGTGTCTCCTTTCATTGGGATATTCTTCTCAAGCCTCATCTTCCTTCTGCTGCACCTTTCCAAATAAAGGTCAGAGTTAATTCCACAAATGTCTATTGATATATGGTGGATGAAGGATCTTCTGCAAGTACTATATACTCCTTGACTTTGAAAGCTTTGGGTTCTCCAAAGTTGTTGACAACTGATAGTCAGTTGTTAGCCTATCATAGAAAACCTGGTGAATTTATGGGTGTTCTGTTAGTGTCGGTATCTTCATCCCTCTATCAGTGATCAAATTATCTTGTTGCATTGCATGTCAGGCGTCTCATCCGGTCAGCTGCATTCCATTAGGATCATGGATCATCTGATGGTAGGGGCATATTATACATTTTCCCTCATGTTCTTTACCTGCTGGCCCATTTTCATTCATCTAGATCATTTGTAGTCATTTTTTGTCTTTAAATATGCAAAAGTCATTTTTAGGGTCTTAGGTCTCATTAGGTCTAGGGTTTCATCAATAAAGTCTTGGAAATGCTCAATAAAGGTCAGTAGACACATGAGGAGGTCAAATAAAGTTTCAGCAACAATGATTTCCATAATCACATGCTCAGTGATTGATTTTTCCTCAAAACCCTGTTTTGAGGAAAAACAGAGTTTTTATGTTTTCATGTACAAATTTGATGTAATTTCATTTTTTTCCATATGTAATAACTTCAGAGGCAGCCATGGTCACCTTGCCAAGCTTCTGCAACTCCATCACCTGCAAAGCAAACAAAAAGTCAAAGCATTCAGTCCATCAAAGGCAAAAATAAAGCAAACTACACAAAAACAGAGTTTTAAAAGCAAGTCAAAGGAAAACATTAGAAGAATGTGTTTTGTAAATGAAAAATCAAAACTATATGTATGTAAACCATTTTTCATGTTTAAAGGGTTCATTTGTATCCAAGGGATAAAGAGTGAGTAATGGAAAGGTCATGTTGAAGCAAAAGAGGAAAAAATTGTAGCAAGTCTGGTATTCTCACTGGCACGGAGCACTCATAGAGCGCGACACATTGGGCAATGTTCTGCAGTGTAAATCCATAATGGGCGTGACGCATTGAAAGGGCGTGGCGCACCTGTGAGGTGGCACGACGCACAGGGCTATAAGGCTGATTTCATTGACAACCTCTACAAAAATTGCAAGATTGCTAAATCCTCACTTGTCCAAGTAAGTAAACATTCCTCCATGACCAATGAATGAGTTTATCTTGGTGCTTATGGTGATTTAATGGGAAAAATTTGAAACCCTACCTCCTTGCATTTCTTGTCAAAGCAATTGCATAGGGTTTATAAATTGTATTTGTTGCTGCTAATTCCACTCCTAAGCATTTCTTACTCCCTCACTCCTTCATTCCCTCATTCCCTCACTTCATTTTCTCCCTCTCTTTACATTCTCATCTACCCACTCCCTAATCCCCATATCCGTAAAATTACTAATCCTAAATCCCTAATCCCACTATCCAAAACCCTAGTTAAATATCCTCAAACCCTAATTACTGTCCCACAGCCTAAATGTTATTCCCTAAACCCTTCTATTCCCCAAAAACCTGAGTTCAACATTCCCAAACCCCTCATACACATTCCCTCCACAGTCCCTCATACATTCATATCTTTGGAAACATAAACCTAAAGACACCATAAAATCTCTTCATACTCATCTAAGAAAACTTAAACATTGGCAAACATGGAGTCAGATTTTTCCTATGATAGAGATGAGGAGACAGTCAATGATTCTTCTAGAGAAATGCATGCACCAAGGAGGCCTCACAAGGGTGGAAAACATAACCGGGAGGAGCCTACTTCACTTGTCAAGCTGCTGGCCTATCCTCTTGTTGTTACATGCGTTCAACACCAATCTTGTTATTAGTTCTGTGAGATGGTAGAGAGAGTCAAGTACCACCATGATCTGGCCAGATTGTTTGTGCTCCATCTTCATAATGGCCAAGTCACTTTGGCAGGTGTGACATTCACCTTACACCTGAGACTATTTCTCAAGCAACTGGCATTCCAAATGTCGATGAGCAGTGGAATAAAAGGTAGCTGATAGACAGAAAGCATTATGAGCCTTACATCAAGGCTAGTTTTTAGAGACATATCAGTAGAGTTTTTCCTTTCAACTATCTGCAGGACACATATTCTCCCTTGATGAAACTCATAATTAAATATTTCAGCTGTGAGGGCAGATTTTCTCTCCTGTATGCCTACCACATCAAATTGCTGATGCACTTCACTAGGGTGAGAATGATGAATCTCCCCTATTTTATTTGTAGGAATATTGAGAAGATGACCACCTTAGAGCACAGGAAGCCTCCTCAATAGTAGTATAATAGCATATATTATTTCGCACTAATCAAAATGGTGGTCTTGCATCAACTTTGGTTTTCATTTCACATGAGGTCTTCACATGTCCTTGTTACCGGGAATAGTGTCCACTTAGAGTTGCTATTCCCACTAAGACTGGTAGCTATCTTAGAAACAAAAAAGTTAAAACTACTTTCGCTTTCCTTTATGAAAAATAGATAACAGGGGAACAAAGGACACCAACCTTTGTCTTGCGCTTGGTTCCTTGCCTAATTCCTCTCCTCGATAGATCTTTGCCACTCCTTCTTTATCTACACAACTTCAAAGAGCACCTGTGGAATCAAAGCAATATAATACTATCGAAGAACAAAGATCTATAGTCATAAACAACACAGGACCAGATATGTATTGACCACGCAAATGCATATATAATCAGACATATAAGAATGTGGAGGAAAACTTGAATAGCTTTATTAATATCAAGAATAGCAAGAGGATTACAACCAATTGTTCTAACCCAGCATCATCCTCCAACAAGAAAGCCCTTCTTCACCTCAAGTAAAGCTTAGATCACCCAACACTATGATGTTACACCAGGAAACCAACAACACTTCTCTACAAGATACAAGATTCCAACCTCTGGATCTCTGTGATGAGGGATCCATATATAGATGATTGTAGGGGGGTGAGTCAGCTTCTGGGGTTTTGATTAGTGTCCTCCCTCTCATAGTTCTTGATTCCACCTGGAGATTGATGATCTCTTACTCATCCCTGGGTGAAAACAGAGAGGCAAGTATTGGAGGAGAAGCTTCTGGAAGATTCTATGATCCTCCACCTCGGAAACTGTCTCTACCATTTGTCCATTCTCACCCATCGCACCCTACAGAGGGGCCATCCAGTATGCATCACACCTTTACACTGGAAAGGTAGTATGCATCACACCCTCTGCACTGGGCATTCTGTATGGTCTAGTTTTGTTCATTTTTGAGCAGTTGTTTTGTGGAGAACTTCTGGGAGATGATGTAATCAGCTGACCTTGTTCCTTTAGGTAGTGAAGCAACACTTTTAGGGACTTAGGAGCCCTTAGTTTATGGACATTTATGATTGGGTTTGCAGTGCCCAAAAATGTCTATAACAGTCCTCAAGTACCCCCAATAGTTTTTCATGAGGCAGGAGGGCCTTCACATCAGTAGGCGATTCATGAGACACAAACCACTAGTGTGCCAGTGTTTCTCAGCTAACATAAAGGCACTAGCAGGTTGTTTTCAGCAACAAAACAACTACTATCTCCACTTGGGGTGGAAGGGGTCCTGTTTCCTCCATTAACAAATTAGGTACAAGATAAGGGCAAGTAGCCATTACATGATGACTGGCCTTCAGGAGGACAAGAGACATATTTCATTCTTATTCAGGATGATGACACTGATTTAGGCTCCCAAAGCTCAAAGCTCAAGGAGATCATTCAGGAACAACAAGATCACATTCATGATTTTTCTCTTAACTTGGAAAGAGCCAAATGGATAATCAAATATCTATAGCAAAGAAACAAACAACTAGAGGATCAACAAACCATTTTGGAGCCACAAAACATATGAGAAAACCAGCAAGCTGCCAAGAGGAGGAAAATCAGGCTGACACCACTTAAACAAGAAATTGATGCTGATCGTGAATCTTGGCTTGAGAGGGAAAATATGCACTTGGAAAAAATGCTAGAGAAGGCCAATAGAGGGAAAACGATGTTGAGTCAGATGGCCTACCACTACTTGGCAAGAAACAAGGTGTGGAAAGCAAGAATCAGGATTTTGAAGACCAAGTTGAAGAAAGCATCGAGGAAGCGAAAAGAGCAAGGTAGACTCCAGATCTTGGCTAAGGCTTCCTTGGACCAACACAACACTTAATGAAGGACACTCAGCCCAAATTTCAAGAAATTTGGGACACGTTTTGCAATTTTGAAATTTTTGGCCTCAAAAACAGGGTTTTCTGCTTGATGCATTGCGCCACTTGGCGCGTGCTTTTGGTAGAGACCTCCCTTTGAGGAAAACTCATCATTTTGGATTTTTCATGGAAAAATGTGAATGCCCTCACATGGCCAATAAATTATGACAGGTTTTGAGCTTCTGAGAAGGTCAAAAACACCTAAAAAATGACCTTGTTTCCCATTTTTGGACACACAGGAAGCAGTGTTGGGAGAACTTAGTTTTGGAGAGGAAAATGGAGGCCAAATTTAGAAATTCCACTTGTTTTGGAAAGCATATAGACAAACCTTTCGAACAAGATCACTTATAGCAAATTTTGGGCACAGGAAGGCCTCCAAAAGTAGTTGCAAAAAGGTGCTACGCATAGGGAAATCAGTGCAACGCATAGGATGAAATTTGCTCATTTCGGCCAAAAAACTCTGTTTTTCACCTAGTTTCCTCACAGTTTGACTTTTCCCTTTCTAATAGTCAAAATCTTGATGTAATTTAATGTGACTTGATGGATTTTGATGTAATTATGCTAAATTTTGACTCAAAGAGGTAGATTCATCCATGAAAAGGTAGTTTGCAACTGAATGAATCAGTTCCCTAGTTTTTAGAGACACGTTGTTCCACTGCCTACTCTTTAGTTCTCAGTTTAGACTTTGTTGGAACAACTCCTAAACATATGAGCTCGACCCATAAAGGCTAGGATGCATTCTTTATTGCCTATATCTACTAGTTTTTCAGTCATTAGCAAAGGTTGGAATTTTGGGAAAGCTTGGAGCTTTATTGTATACTCATTTCAGTAGTTTGGCAAAGGAATAGACTAGGGTTTGTAGCACTTTATGGGATTCGTGTGAAAACTTGATTTGGTATTGTGTTTCCTTCTATAATTGCAAGTTTATATCTATTTTATGTATTCCATTATCTCTTTTTGTTCATCTTAACTAAATGAAAGAAGGATAAAGGTAGAATTCATTGATTTGCAGTGCTCTACTTAGGGTTTTGTTTAGTTATTTATGTTTTCAGCTGTTTGAAGAGGATCCCTAAGACTTTCATGCCCTATTCAACTCCTCACTATTCTAAAAGCTCTCCATCTCACTCAATTTGAAGTACCAAATGATTTTCCTACCTCGCCCCATAGAGATCTCTGCAAAACTGAGCCTCATTCCCTGGACCCAAATCTGCCTTTCACATTTGAGCCAACAAAACATCATCAAATTCAATCAAACTCTTCTGAACACATACCTAGCCTAAAATAAGTCTTCACATCAGTCATCTCAAGCGTCATTGTTTATATTTTGTTGAGATTGACAAGGACAGAGCCCTCTCTCGACCTGGTAGGGCTAGATACCAAGTTAAGTGTGGTTTGATGTTACCCTAGATCCTACCTTTCTTAGCCTGAGGTAGATTTAGGCACTAACATGTTCTTCCATAATTTCCTATTACTTTAGGTGGGAAGACTATTTTTATCGATATGATGGTGGTTAATCACCCTTTAGACTTTAATAGGCTACTTGGGCATGATTTTGTCTATGCTATGAATGTTGTGGTGTATTCACTCTTTCGAGTGATGTGTTTTCCTCATAATGGAAATATTGTCACTATTGATCAACTTGCATCTGATAATCACCACCCTAATTCAAATTTACTACAAAGTACCCCTTGGTTTGTTCCAAGTATTCAACTAGACTACCCTACCATGGGTGAACTACATGGCATTAAATATTCAATGTTCAATTTCTTCTGAGAAGGATCCTTTGAACTATTATTTTCCTTCTTGGGACTTGGTCTTGACAATTGACCAAGTGATTTCTCGTATGGGGACTTGGGAACCCTTATTCTATCTTTTGATCCTTCTAGTTCTCATGATTTCTTGGAGTTTGATTTTCCTTCACAGGAGGAACTTTTTGAAGCCATGAGTTTTAACTACCAAAGGAGTCCTTGGCTTGAGCCCTGGAAGGGGTTTTTCCATAAGACCTATTACGCGTAAACTGTCGGGTTACATGGTTCCTTGTACCATATGGTATATATACGGTACACATTTTCAAGTTTTATATTCTATAACACAAGATTTTATCTGAAGTTTATATATGGAACGTATTAACTTCTTGTCTAGTGTTCTTACTTATGTCTACAAAACTTGGAAGACTTCTCCTTTGGACATTTTTATGGTTGATCCGCTCTGACGGGTATTGTTTCTCGAAATTAGCATATCAGTTAGGTTTTTCACCTGCATTGTGAATTTATCAGTTTCCTTTCCCATTTTTGCCTTAGGATCAACCCCACCAAGTTATAACATAGAAACTTCTCATTTCTTAGAAGTGTCATAACTTGTGTGGTAGACCCTAACTTATCATGGGCACCCTAGATAGTACCTTGTTGTCAATTGGCACCCATGCTAAATTATTTTTCTTAGGCTCAAGAGTCGTCTTTTGTCCCGCCATGACTTATTCATTAAAGACTCATTCTCTTACTTCTTGGCTATTTTTCTGGCTTTATACCCTAGAAGCTCCTTTGTGTTGAGTTGTACTACTGCATTGCCTATTGACCATTTGTACCTTTTGGCCTTAAGCCGACTTCACTTGGACTCGTGTTTAAGCCACCTTTTGACCAAGTCTTTTGTGAAATCAACCTTACAATCACTTAGCCTCTACAACTTGAAACCTTTTTACCGATGGAAATATCATTCCTTTGAGTGTCACTAACCAGTTTCATCACCTTGCATTACGAATGTTACCGTCCCAAGAACTAGCGGATTTGTGTTTGGAAACCCATTCTTTCCACTGTACTATAGGCATTCTTTATTCGTTTGCAGGTTTCATAAATACGAAAAAAACAAAAAAATTATAAATCCCAAAAAGAGCAGGAATGACACATTATTTCCATAATTGATGGCAGCTAGAGTCAATTGTGCCGCCCTTGAACAAAGCGCTGAAAATTAATTCTTTCCTCCATTGGGATGGGATTTAGTTTGACTTAGGAGAGCCTTAACCTTGTTATTAAGTCAGTACTCCTCTGATTGGTTATCTCTTCCAATCATATGGAGAGTTTGATTATGCCTCCTGCATGACAAACTTATACAAAGTTATCATATGCTGCCACGTAGTCACATTTGAGTCGTGCTCTTGTTCAAGGGAAGTAAACCTGAGTCAACCTTTCTACGATGTATCTTGACCTATTTTTTAGTCAGCCATCCCTGGTTGTCAAATTCATGTTCATTATAACATCAGCTATTTTTCCTTTGCTCATGATGCTTTTAGAAGGTCTCTATTGACTTATTGTTGGCAGTTATTGATCTTATCGACTACAACAAATCGCTCTCAAAATGGATCTAGAGCTACACCCTGAGCTTATTTTCATTATTGACAGGTCACCTTGTGCTTAGCATCGATCAGTATCATGGGTCTTTGACTGGGGGGTTTACCTTTTGTTCGACGTCAGCTTTCATTATCACACATTGGGATTCGTGCAGTACCTTGGTTTCCATTTGACCCTATTGGTAGATTCCTCGCCTCTGTGTCAGCTTTCATTATTATTTGGCTGATAGGGTTTTTGTCGTGCGCTAGCCTCATATTGTGTACGTCGAAATGTGCCTCGGTTGGGTAATGTTATGTTATTCAACAACCCCCCATTCGTTAATGGTAGCAGTTAACGTTAAATCAACTAAATGAGGACCATCAAAAATTTTTCATTCAAATAAACAAAACTTAGCGTTTAGTCATTTATTTTATTTTTTCAATAAAGCAAAGATAACAATCAAAAAACCTTTTTGGGAACTACTAAAGACTTACCTTTTTTCATATATCACATGTCCAAAACCCACTAAAGGACCTTTTCTAAAATACCTCCAAAATCAAGCAAAGCATTTAAAATAAGGGCTCCATGGTCTAAATTATCATAAAATCCAATGAAAATGAAAGTCCTTAAACTTTCTAGGCTTAAGTATCGCATTGCATATCACAACCCATAAAGAGATCTCTCTTAAATAAGATATAACAAGATTTTCGATTTGCAAAACTGTGATGGCGCTTTGACTTTTATTGGATTACATTTTGGGTATTCAAGCAAACACTTTGCACTTACCATAAGTCGATATTGCGAAACACGATTCACACCTAAACCCACACCTTAGAGTATTAAAAGAAAATATTTTGAGTCCATCTAAGTCTATTGCATAAGATGAACCTAGCAATTAAATATACGTAAAAAAGCTAATCGACGGCTCACACCTACCATCTTGTAGACATGTAGCAAGAGGTAAGAATGCTAAAAGGCACATCTTGTGATATTGTGATCTGTGATATTGCTTCGCAAATGACACAATTGCTATCATCGCAGTATAATGGCTCACCAACCTGGAAGCTTTCATCCCATTTTTCGACGCAAGCATTTATGAGCAATAAAGGTAAGGGATAACAAATCATTAGTGGCCATTAGTGGTAAATAACTGCATTTATGTTGTGAAAATTCATTTAGCTTGATACGATACCTTGTTACGTGTATTCAAACAATGCTTCTTTTAGCACCTTTACAAGATATCTAAATTATTTCATTTTTATGTTCATGTTTGAGTGGCTGATAGTTGTTTTTCTCCATTTCAAGAAAAACCTACAAAGAAGGATGTTGAGAAAAATGGGGAAGAAAGGAAAGGTTGTAACCTCTGAGAAGACATAGATGACTCCCCTATTCACAGACACCACATGTAGTAGAGAGGGAGGAACCTCTACATGGGAGACTATGTACAACATACTTCAGGAGGAACAACCAAGGATTATGGGAACAAATGTTACAGTTGATGGACAAGATTCCTCAGATTCTTCCATGATGGAGACGGATTGCTCATTTTTGCACTGCATAGCCTCTCGGCTGAAGATTATCCCTTATAACGACATGGTAAAATGGGTTATCGATGAAGCAGATATTTCCAATAGAGAATTCAGGATGAGAAGTCAAGGGGTCATCAAATGTTTTACCTTGGACAATTTGTGGCATATGTACCACCTACGAGAGCTACAGGTCATCTACAACAAGAAATTCATAGAAAATTTTGCTAAAGAGAACAACGACCTAGAGGATTGCACCCGTGCCTAGTCAAACAATGAAGAGAAAATCAAGAAAGACAAAAATGGTATGTACAATACTGCATCTATTTTTCCCCATTATAGTTTTTCTACGGCTATGTTATGTCAATTATTTGGTAGACTTGATAGTACCAAGTTCTCCCCGGAGTGGTTGGCATTAAGAGAAGAAGTCGTTAATGAAACAATCATGAATTGGGCCCAAATATTGTCATATAATTTAGCAAAAACAATTACCAAGTATAGAAGGAGAAGAAGTATTGCTTCGAGGGTTTACCCTCCATTTTGTATGAGTGCCTATGTTATGGACGCTATTTTTTTTAGTTCAAAGTTCCCCATCATGGGATGGAAATGGATAGTTCAGAATCCACTTCCCATTCACTGTGTACCATAAGGTCATGTGGGAATCCAATTTTCAACCACATTTTTTCAATCTTTTCCATGGAGTTATGCTCCCTATTTACAAGCGGGTGTATAATCAAGATGCCCCCAGGTTTTACCAATAAGCTTAAGTTGACATCCTCCCAGTGGCCAAATGGTTCGGTGAGAATTTTTTTACATATCTCAGAGTTTTTGGTAGCATCACCTCCCCTCACATCCTCCCATACTATGTTCCAGATAAATTGATGGCTAGGGAGATAGCGTATCAGATAGCTAGTGACAAAGGAATGAGCCATACACTAAAAGAGTAAAAGAAGGCCATTTGGCCTGCATTCCCTGTACAGTGTGGAGCATTTGCACTACACGACCTGGGACATGCATTCAAAGAAGCAGAGAACATGCGATCTCTGCAATTACTCGAATTCCCTGGACGACAGTATGACCCATTTAACATAGTCAAGAATTTCACCACCATGGTGAAAATAAAAGTATTCACCAATGAGGAGAATTCTTTTGATAATATATTTTTGTAGAAAAAGACCTTTGCAGAGGTGAAACATATGGCACAACAAAGTTTTGACGAAGAAGATCTTGAAAAGTTTTACAATTACAGAGAAAGAATCCTGGCAATGGTCCCATTGGAACAATTGTTAATTGAACCAATAAGGGAGCTTACTCATAGTGTGACTATAGAAGGTGACTCCAAAGAAATCTCCAAACCTGATTCTGGAGAAGTGTATGAAGAAAAATCTATCGGGGAATCACGACATTTATCACAGAATGGCAAAAGCAGAAGCATCGAGGATACGATCCAATCTACACAAAATATAGCTAAACAAGCTTCATCTAGCAAGTAGGTTGAAATCCCCACTACATATATGCAACCAATAAAACCCATGGTAATTGACTTAGAGGAAGAGTGGGATAATTTTAATAAAGGTCTTAATATAGAGGAAGAGGTGCCAAAGCTACAAACGCTACAACATAAGACAACTCTAGAAATTATAGTGGAAGAAACTGCAAATGAACCATAAGTAGAGCATATCCCTATTACCCCCACCTCCGAGATAATTCTGAAGATTGAATAAATACCCCCTCTAGATGTATTCTATATCCCACAGAATAAGGTCGTGGTGAAAAGGCAAATAAAGAAAAGAAAATTGGACTCTATAGCTGCTACTACCCTCGAAAACGAATTAAGGGATGTTCTATGGAAGGACTCTCCTATTGATCCATCCACCAACTTAACTAGAATCTTGTAGTTTGTATATGATTATACTACAACGACCATAGACAAAGCAATAGAAGTCCAAACATCGCTTAGAGAAAGGGAAAATAAAATAACATCGCTCGAGCAACAGTTACATCAAGTCAAATCTAACCAGCAGGCAGAGATACAGTTGGCCAAGCCTCAACAAGAATTTTAAAAGATGAAAATAGAACATTGAATTATCTTAGCTGAGAAGGAAGCACAGGTGCAGGCAATAACTGATCTTCATAAAGATGATCCAAAAATCAATTAGTTTGTTATCGAAGCACTTAAACTTAATTCCCAGTTGACACATCAGGTAGAATTACTGTGCCGGAAGATTTCACACTAGAAATTCTAATGTGAAACAAGTGATAAAATGAGAAGTCAAGTTGTATAAATGCGAATTGAATATGATGAGATCTTTAAAAAGGTCCCTGATCACATTGCATGGAAAAATACAGAGAAGGGGAGAAAAGTTGATCTGCCTAAGCTAGAAGAATCACATAAGGAAATTCTGCTTGTAAGCTGGGATTCTCTGCTTAAGGAAGTAGAAAAAGAAACAACAGATGCGGTGGTAGTAGAAAACATTATGATAGAAAATATCAATGAGAATTTGCATGGTGCCAATCTAGTTGCAGAGTCCATTCCAGGGTTCCTTCCTAATGCAAAAAAACTCGAATAACAATGGAAACAGACAACGGAGAAAAACACGGAAGTAATAAGACAAATGACTACGATATATTGGGAGGCATATTGGAAACATTTGGTCAAGTTTCACAGCCAATGGATGACCGTGCGATGCCTAACCACTTCTACCGAGAAAATGATGTCAGCACTTACCGATGCCGTATTTGGTGGACAACTGAAAGCTGAAGTCGGTCGGCCTACACAACTGAAGCCTATGGTGGATATTTGTGAACTGAAGGATTGACTCCAACATAGTTAGTCACCCTGTTTACTTTAATTTTGATTTTATTTTTGCATAAATTGAGGCACATTGTTTAAACCTCCTCAACTATTTTTTTAATAATCTATTATTAGTTTTATAGTTTTAGTATTTAAACCCCTGTCATCCATTTACAGAGGGGTCAAGAATTTTATCATAAACTCTCTTTAAAACATGCACTTCTGTCCCTTTGATGAAGTTCTAGTGAAATGTATGGAACAAGATTTATTTTTATCTGACTTAGCATCTTCTACTGAAATTGGACTTTTGTACTCTTAGATGATGTTGAATGGATTGAAGATAGATCAATATTGCTGAAACACATGAGTAGGACATAATATAAATGGTACTTTTATCTCGTAATCATTTTTATTTATGTATTAAGAAATCATTTCTTTTTCGAATTATTTATGCATGAAAGTCTAAATTATAATTATCATTATTGCACTTTTGTATGATGATGATCTTTATTTTATGCTGAATATATGAATAGTCCTTTATGCGATATATTTCTCACAATCGTTTTGGCTAAACGTTTTATATGAAGCGATTATTATTAAAATGGATTGACTTCTAATCGTAATTGAATGATATTTATTACCAACTACTTTTAGAAATTATTATATATCGCATACATCAAGTTTATCCTCGGTATATTATGATTAGATAGCTTTTAGAACTTAGAAGTTAAATGCATTTGTGATTGATTAGTTTAGATTAGATTACCATTAGCTTAAAATGTTACTCTATACACATCACACATAACCCCATTTAGCACAAGCATTAAACAGATTGGGAAATTGGTCCCATTATCCCCAGCCAGAGCCACTACTCCAAACGAAAAAGGAGCTACTTTAAGGTCTAGACTGTGTGGTTTTCCCCCATGTTGAGGCAATGCATTTTGAGGCCTTCAACATTTTGGCACTAGAAGGAGGGCCTGAACTATGAATGGAAAGTGAATCCAAATTAACAGACCATTCTAAGAGTAAAACTCCCTCATCCTCACCCACAACTTCTCAAAAGTCTTCCAAATCCCCTGACCCTAAGTGGGAAGTTGCACAAGATATTATAAAACTCGTTGCTAAAAACCCAATCAATCTAGACCTTTCTTCTCTTACAGAAGCCCTTGAAGTTCAATCTCTAATTTACAAACTACAGGGGATTTCACTATCATAAGAAGGATCTGAGATATCTCAAGATAATGTTACTTGTCAGTTCACTCCATCTCAGTCGTTAACTAAAGCACAGTGAAAAATTCAGAATACCTTTGCTTGAATTTCCTCTTCCAAGTCAAAAGAAAGCTAAGAAGACACCATTTGAATCTCAAAGCGAGGTTTTATCATCATCTTCATCCATCCCATCTATACCCTCACAAGATCAATCATCCATCTCACCTCTCCAGATCATGATTCACACAGGTACAGGAGCTATATCTTCCTCTACCCAATCAGTTTCAAACCCTAATGCAACACATTCCCCTACCCACAAACCAACGATGGGACATAATCCCCCACAAAATCCTCCCAGGCCATGGAAAAACCCAGGGGCTATTATGATGGCTGCTGCTTTACATCAATTACCAAACATCCAGAAAAATGGATGCCCAAATTCAATCCCGATAATGGCCTATTAGTTGAGGAACATATAAATAATTTTATGTTGTCCATTAACTTGAATCAAGTAGAGGAGGAAGAGGTAGTTGTAAGGCTATTCCCATATATTTTTTCAGGGAGAAGCAGGATCATGGTACTTTTCATTACCATCAGATTGTATTAATAGTTGTGATGCTTTTCAAGAGCAATTTTTAACAAATTTTGGAGATGATGGATCTATAGCTACCTTAATTAATGATCTCTCCAATTTGAAAGTTGAGCCAAGAGAACCCATCAAGGACTTCAACTCTTGCTTAAATAAACTCTTGAATAAAATACTAGCAACATCTAAGCCTAGCGATGAAATCCAAAATGAGTGGTACATCTCTGCTCTTCTATCAAACACAGTTACCTATGTTGATAGAGCTGCTAAACCAACCTTGGCAGAAAATATGAAAGAGGCAATAGCTGTAGAAAAACACATCCTAGCTATTGAAAATAGAAATGCATTAGAAGAAAGGAGATCTAAGAATGTAACCTTCAAAGATGACTCTAATAAGAAATCACCAAAAGATCATTTTGATCTTGAAGGGTTACGGAAAGTCCTCAAAACCATGTCTAATGAAATGGTTGATATTAAGAAATAGGTAGTAGATACTTCCTCTAAAAAACCTTTCAAACCATTCAAAATGAATTCTCCTGCTGATCCTAAGCATCCAAATGCCATATCAAATGTTGAGTTAGACGAGGATGAAGTTTCACATAGAGAAGAACAAATGGATGAGGAGGAAGTAGCAAAGTTACAAGGGATGTGGGATTTTATACTTCCCAATGAAGAAACTCAAGAAGCCTTACCTGTCGCTACCCAAAGTAAAAATCCTGTCAAATTGTCACAAACAAATCTGAAGCAAAAGGCTTCAATTCCACCACCTAGGGATAAAGCAATAGGTAAGAAATATGTACCAAAATCCACTCTAACAACACCTACTGAATTGGAACCTTCTCCTTCATCTAAAAATTTGATAGTTTCTAATGAAATGGAATATAATATTATCGATGATATGAAGAAAACTAGGCAAACATTACATTTCATGAGCTTAGTAAATTGAAACATTAACAGAAGTTACTTCTGAAAGAACTTAAAGTAGTACCTATTGCACTAATTCCTAATGCCATAATCTCGCAAGCTGCCCAAGAAATGGGAAGACCCCCTAGTGCTTCTTTGAATAAAATTGATCCAATTGATATAGATTTAATTGGAGGAAGATTAAAGTCCCACACTTTTCCATTCCTTCTTACTTTCAAAGTCTTTAAAAAAACTTACACAATTGTGTGGTTGATTCTGGAGCTTCATCTAACATATTGCCAGTCTGTGAGAAGTTGAATGTTCAGCCTCAGAAATATATTGTACAAATAGTTCAGTTAGATCTCTCCCAAGTTGAAGTCGTCGGGGAACTTAATCAAGTAACCATCAGACTTTCATCAAACCCGAAAGTTTGCCAAGTTATTGACATACTTGTAGCTGACATTCCTGAGTTCTACTGTTTAATCCTCAGTAGAGACTGGTCAGAAAAACTTTGTGGTTATTTTACAACTGATTGGTCTCACCTATGGCTTCCCTATAATGGTAAACCAAATCAAATAAGGGTTGATCGCGAGAAACATCAGAAGTTCATAGTGACAAAATTAGAAGGAGAAAACGAACCATTTGCATATAGCAACAATATCATCAGAAATTATTCTATAGACTCATTCCTAGGGAATGTCAATTCTCATACATCATCTTTCTTAGAAAACTGTATTATCTCTCAAATTGAAAATTTTTCCCAAAGAGATGCTTCTAAATGTGTAAATTTTGTAGATAAACCTGTAGTTAAATTTTTATTTTGGAAATTATTTTTTGATGGATCTAAAACCAATGATGGAGCAGGAGCAGGTTATGTCTTAGTTAGCCTAGAGGTGGAGAAAACTATTAGCAGGTAGACTTGAATTTGATTGCACCAACAATACTGCTGAATATGAGGCACTAGTTCAAGGTGTGTATAAGGTAATTAGCCTTATGTAAGATACCTCAAAGTGTTTGGGGGTTCGGAAATTGTCATAAAACATGTAAGAAATACTATACAATGTTTATCAGGACATTTGAAACATTATCAACCGTTAGTTCAAGATCGGACTCTCCACTATATTGTGTTTAATACCTCCCCTCTCCTAAGACTTCAGAATGCTAGTGCCGATCTTCTAGCTAAAGTTGCTTCCAAGCTTATTCGTCTAGAAGATTATAGCCCAAATTGATTCTCCATCGAATTAATATTTAGGCCTTCCATCCTTGATAATATCACCAACAGAGAGTCTTTAATAACGATCCAAATATCATAAGCTTCCTAACCTTAGAAGGCTCATACGATGATCAGATAGTTGATGAAGACCAACATGATAACCAACTTAAACAAGAAATGGTGATTAATGCTATACCAAAGTCTATAGTTAAGTTGGAAGATTTATATGACCTCAAAGATAGATTTAAATGATCTACTAATTCAAAACTTCATCTTTAGCTCTAAGGTTTGAATTGATCAATCTTGGGACTGATTTAAAACCTCAAAACATTAACTTAGGTCTAGGTCTTACGTCAGACGAAAAGGAAACTTTATAACTTTGTTGAGAAGATACGAGAGTATATTTGCATGGAACTATGAAGATCTCAAAACATACGACACCTCTATTATCCAACATACTATTCCTATGATATCTGACAGAAGACCCATTCAAAAGAAATTGAGGAAAATCCATCCTAATTTAGAAATTCAAATTAAATCTGAGTTGAATAAACTACTAAAAGCCAAAATTACTTTTCCTATCAGATATTCCTGATGGGTTTACAATCTCTTTCAAGTCAAGAAAAAGAATGGTGATATTCAGATATGTATAGATTTCCACAACCTCACTAAAGCTTGCCAAGAGGTCAATTTCCCATTACCTCCTATGGAGTAGATTTTGCAATCAGTTGCAGGCTCTGAACTAATGTCTTTCCTGGATGGATTCTTAGGTTATAACCAAATTTTAGTACATCCAGATGACCAACTGAAAAATACATTCAGGACAAAATGGGGTACTTATGCTTATCAGAAGATGCCATTTGGACTAATCAATAGTGGTGCTACTTTCAATAGAGTCATGGATATAGCCTTCAAGGGTTTGGTAAATAAGTTAGTAGTGATATA
The DNA here is from genome assembly GCA_000404065.3 of Pinus taeda. Taxonomy (NCBI): domain Eukaryota; kingdom Viridiplantae; phylum Streptophyta; class Pinopsida; order Pinales; family Pinaceae; genus Pinus; species Pinus taeda. The sequence continues at coordinate 9,590 of APFE031579930.1, read as the reverse complement.
CTTAGACGATATAACAATATACTCCAAAAATGACAGTAATCATCTAAGAGACTTAAAACAAATCTTTGAACATTGCCAAGGGTATGGAATTTCTCTAAACCCCAAAAATTCCTTTTTCACATTAAGTGAAGGAAAGCTCCTTGGATTCATTGTTTCCAAGGCAGTAATTCATATTGATCCTAACAAAATTAGAGAAATTTCTTAAATACCTTTACCACATAACAAGAAATCAATGCAATATTTCCTAGGTCAAATAAATTTGTTAAAAGATCTATCCCTGACTTCTCAAGAATTGTTTTACCTCTTAAATTCATGATAACTAAAACTTCTTTGTTTAAATGGGGACATTCAGAACATGAAGCTTTTGGCTTGATAAAACAAGCAATTATTAACACCACATCTCTAGAAACCCTGAATTTTTCTAATCATTTCATTTTATACACTTTCTCTTCTGAGAAATCATATGCAGCCATATTAACCCAAGAAAATCAAGATAAGGATGAAGCTCTAATCTCTTTCATTAGCTCCAATTTGCAAGGAGCTAAATTAAATTACTCAAATGTTGAAAAACAGGCTTTTTCTGTTTTCAAATCTATAAAACACTTCAGACCTTTTCTCCTCAAGACCCACACTAAAGTCATAGTACCCTTCTCAACAGTAAGAAACCTTTTAATACAAAGGGATGTAGGAGAAAAGAGAGAAACCTGGGTCACTGCCCTACAAGAATATTACTTAGAAATTAAACCAGCCAAAATTGTAGAAGGTTAAGGTTTTTGTAGGATGTTGGCAGGCGCTTCAAATCTATCAGACTTGCGGCATTCAAGTGATGATGTGCAAAACTATGAGGTAAAACTCAATGACATAGAATCAAGGTATGTTGATATCATATTTTACTTGAAAAATGGATATGCACTAGCCCAATTGAACTACACAATGAAAAGAGCCCTGAGATTAAAACAAAGGCAATATCAGATTGTCAATGATGTACTTTTCAGAAGAAATTATGATTTTGTTTTACTTAGATGTGTTGAAAAATCTGAGGCAAAGAAGGTGTTGCAGGAACTTCATGATGGACCAGCTGGTGGTCACTTTGGCAGTGACACTACGGCACACAAAATTGTGCATGCCGACTATCACTGGCCAAGTCTGTTCAAAGATGTACACAATTATGTAAGAAGATGTAAGGTTTGTCAAACAACTACTGAAGACAAAGAAAACTAGTGTTACCATTACAACCCATTAACATCGACTAACCATTTGAACAATCTGGATTGAATGTAATAGGTGAGATCATTCCTCATTCTTATAAATAGCATAGATACATTCTTACAACCACTGATTTTTTCACCAAATGGGTAGAGACAATCCCACTGAAGGTCACAAATTTAGAAAATATTATTGAATTTGTAGATCAATTAATCATCACCAGATTTGGCTTACCATTTTCTTTAATGTTCGATAATGCATCTTATTTTTCAGGCAATGCTATGATAGAATTTTCTCTTAAAAGGGGTTTTAAGCTTAAGTATTTGACAAATTATTATGCATAAGGAAATGGATTAGCTGAATCCACAAATAAAAATATTATTAGGATCCTTACACGTACTATTGACCAAGGCGAAAAGAACTGGCATAAATCTTTAGTGTTTGCTCTATGGGCAGATCGAATAACTCAGAAAGACTCAATTGACACTTCTCATTTTAATTTGGTCTATGGAAAAGAAGCAGCCTTACCAACAAATATAGCCATTCCCTCCTTAGCCTTAGTTAAATTCATTCAAGAAACCCCTTCCTCATCTATGCTGGTTAGCCAATTACAGATTCTTAAGCTTGAAGAGGAAAGGGAAAAAGCTAGGACCATGCATGCACATCATTAGCAGTTAGCCAAAGCCTCCTTTGATTCAAATTTTGTAGTTTCAAAATCTTTCCAACTTGGAGACCTAGTGTTAAAACTGGATAAAGCCCATGAAGAGAAAGGTAAGCATACCAAGTTCCAACAAATGTGGCTCAGCCCATTTCAGATTGTGGAACAGTTAGGCCCATCAACTTTTCTGTTACAAGATTTATCAGGTAAGAGAGAATCTCTACTTGTTAATGGACAGGTCCTAAAGAAATACTTTCCATAGAAGATGACCTCTTCTGCTTCACTGTATATTATTGCCCATAGTTATTTATTTTTCTTTAGAAATAATGATACCAATTCAAAAAGCATTCACTTTTGGTTTTACAAGGGATAGTCTCTTTTCAATTTTGACTTTTCGCTTGTATAAGTAAAGATTTTTATGAAAGTAGTCTTCACATATGACATGTATAGTTAAGTTTGATTACTTTTAAATTGACTATCTTCCACCTTAATTATCTGATTTTGATGAACCTTAACTTTAAAAGGGAAACTACTCCTTTATATCAGTCTAGAAAAGTATCTATACAAAGCAAAGTCTCTCTCCAGAAAGGCATCTCTAAAAACTCTATAGCTGTTGTCCAGAAGCTCTTAAGGGGCCAATGATCCTCCCCACTTAGTCAATTTTCATTTTTAGGATGTAAGTCTAAAATATACCTAAAATTAAAGGATAAGAGTTCTCATCAAGAGACGTATTACCATGATCATAAGACTATAACTAAAATAACATTACCAAAACTGCATATCAAAATAGGGTAATGGATTATGATTATAATAATCAAAATACAAGGGGTCCGATCACGAGCCAACTTGTTCAGTTAAGTTATGAATCAAGTGAATGACATTGTCAATGTTGGTCACCAAACCAAGACATTGTCCTTTAGGAAATACAGATGAAAAGATGAAGCCACAAATGAATTACTTCAGAAAATAAAGAAACCAATAAGTATACTTACGAACTTATCTTTAAAATTGCATTATGTTTAAGTGGAATACTGGGTAATTGCTGGTTAAAAGGTAACCCTGTTGAGACTATGAATGCCTGCTGGTAGTAGAGGCTCTACTTGCGACAACGAAGTAAACCAAAAACCAATCCAGGGAGAGATTCATGGCTTTATCTTTAAAAAGAACAAGTAAAGACTGACGTAGACAATGTTACTTTTTATAAGAAAAGAATAGTCAATAGAATGGTAGTTAGGCAAATGATTGTTTTATTACGAAAGCAATGATTCTTACCATATATTCCATATAATATGTTTTATTTTCAAAACTATCTTTATTTTGGAAGTTTTAGAAATTTCAAAAAACCCTCATAGATAACCGGTTCTTCCAAGTGAATCACCAATTGTTGTGGTATTCGAGAACCCCCCATTTTTTAATGATAGTAGTTAACGTTACATTAACTAAATGGGGACCCTTTAAATTTTTTTCATTAAAAAAAAAAAACTTCGCATTTAGTCATTTCTTTTATCATTTGAATAAAGCAAAGATAACAATCAAAACACCTTTTTGGGAACTACTAAAGACTTGCCTTTTCATATATAGCATTTCCAAAACTCACTAAAGGAGATTTTCTAAAAAAATCCAAAATCAAGCAAAGTGTTTAAAATAAGGGCTCCATGGTCTAAATTATCATAAACTCTGACGAAAACGAAAGTCCTTAAACTTTTTAGGCTTAAAGTCTCGCATCGCATATCACGACCCATAAAGAGCTCTCTCTTAAATATGATATAGCAAGATTTGCGATTTGCGAAACCGTGATGGCGCTTTGACTTTTATCGCATCGCATTTCTAGTATTCAAGAAAACACTTTACACTTACCAGAAGCCTATACTGCAAAATGTGATTGATGCCCGGACCCACACCTTAGAGTATTAAAAGAAAATATTTCGAGTCTGTCAAAGTCTATCGCATAAGATGAACCTAGCAATTAACTATACGTGAAACAACTAATTGACGGCTCTCATCTCGCATCTCGCAAACACATAGTAGGAGGTAAGAATGCTAAAAGGGACATCTTGCGATATTGCGATTTGCGATATTGCTTCACAAATCACATAATCGCTATCATCGCAGTGTAATGGCTCGCCACCCTAGAAGCTTCCATCCTGTTTTTTGACGCAAGCATTTATGAGAATTAAAGTTAAGAGATAACGAATCATTAGTGGTCATTAGTGGGAAATAATTGTGTTGATGTGTGAAAATCCATTTAGCTTGATACGATACCTTCTTACGTGCGTTCAAACGATGCTTCTTTTACCACCTTTACAAGATATCTCCATTATTTCATTTTTATGTTCATCTTTGAGTGTCTGATAGTTGTTGTTCTCCATTTCAGGAAAAACCCGTAGAGTAGAGCGTTGAGAAAAATGGGGAAGAAAGGCAAGGTTGTAGCCTCTGAGAAGACATAGATGCATCCCATGTTCACATACACCACATGCAGCAGACAGGGAGGAAGCTCTACATTGGAGAGTGTGTACAACATACTGGAGGAGGAACAACCGAGGATTATGGAAACAAATGTTACAGTTGACGGACAAGATTCCTCAGATGCTTCCATGATGGAGACAGCTTGCTCATTTTTGCACCGCATAATCTCTCGGCTGAAGATAATCCCTTATACCGACATGGTAAAATGGGTTCTCGATGAAGCAGATATTTCAGATAGAGAATTTAGGACGAGAAGCCAAGGGGTCAGTGGATCTTTTACCCTGGACAATTTATGGGTTATGTACCACCTACCAGAGCCACAAGTCATCTACAATAGGCAATTTATAGAATATTTTGCTAAAGAGAATAGCGACCCAACGGATTTCACCCGTGCCTAGTCAAACAATGAAGAGAAAATCAAGAAAGACAAAAATGGTATTTACAGTACTGCATCTATTTGTCCCCCTTATAGTTTTGCTGTGGCTATGTTATGTCAACTGTTTGATAGCCCTGATAGTACCAAGTTCTCCCTATAGTGGTTGTCGTTAATAGAAGTAGTTGTTAATGAAACTATCATGAATTGGGCCCAAATATTGTCATATAATATAGTAAAATTAATTACCGAGTATAAAAGGAGAAGAAGTATCTCTTCGAGGGTTTACACTCCATTTTTTATGAGCACCTATGTTATGGATGCTATTTGTTTTAGTTCAAAGTTCCCCATCATGGGATGGAAATGGACTCTTTGGAATCCACTTCGTATTCACGTGTACCATAAGGTCATGTGGGAATCCAATTTTCAACCACATTTTTTCAAGATTTTCCATGGAGTTAAGCTCCCTATTTACAAGCGGCTATGTAATCAAGACGGCCCTAGATTTTCCTAAGAAGCTGAAGTTGACATCCTCCTAGTGGCCAGATGGTTTAGTGAGTAAAATTTTACATATACAAAGTTTTTGGCAGCATCATCTCCCCTAACATCCTCCCATACTATTTTCCAGATAAATTGATGGCTAGGGAGATCACCTATCAGACAACTGGTGAGGGAGGAGAGAGCCATACACTAAAAGAGTCAAAGAAGGCCATTTGGCCTGCATTCCTTGTACAGTGCAAATAATTTGCACTACGCGACCTGTTGGGTCCCTATAATACTAGTGATTACCCCATTACTATTGTAGTTGTACCCTTTATTAATATTGTTGTGCCCATATTGTCCCCATATTGTTATTACTATGCCCCATAGAATCCCTCTATTGTTATTTTGTGGCTTTATATTATTATTGTTAGGTCGGCTGGGTTATATTGTGACTCCTTAGACTCCTATATATGGAAAGGAGGTTTTATCATTTGAATTATCGAAGAATTGTTAATTTATGTAATGTAAAGGAGGTTGCCCCCTCGAAGAGGTTGAATTCTAAGGCGTTGATCTATCTTTTCTATCTTTTCTTGCATTGGTTTCATAACATTTGGTATCAGAGCTTTGGATTCTAGGGTTTCGCTGCTCCAAACAGGTCATCATGGCATGTTCGCTATAACTTTTTTCTGCGATTTTTCAAAATCTAAAACAAAAACCCATTTGAGAAGACATCGCAATGAATCTCAGGTCCCAATTTCAGAGCTTTTCACGCTATATTTTTGGATATATGAACTGAGGAAGTTGGTCCTTTTGCAGAATCCTGAATTACATTCAAAACAGGTGACCTGTGGAAAATCGTCATGAATTTCTCTCTGACCATCAGATTGAAATTTCGTAAGATGGTACAAAAAGAGGACGGACTCTAGTTTCTTGCATATATTTTTTAGAGCCAAAGGTCAAAACAGGGACACGTGGCATGTCATACAAGTTCGCTCTACTGAATTAGTCTATAATCAGGCCACTGTGGGAGATTTGGCATAACTCTTCATTGGAGAATCCAAATTGGGGTCACACTGGTGGCATTAGAAAGAGGACACAGAGGGCTACTACAGGTCACAATTTTAGAACTAGGTGATCTGAAATTATAGAGATACATCAGAGGCCATATCGAGCTCCTACAAAGTGAAAAAAGGTGTGTATAGTTTTTTAAATGTTTGCTTAAGCTTGGTTTGAAAAATTATTTTGAAGGAATTCAAAGGGCATAGTGAAGCATTATTATCAGTAATTGGTTCCCCGAAGAAAAAAATGGAAACACCTAGTAGGCGACCTGAAAGCTCTAGCATGACTCATGAAGAAGAGGAAGAAATGCAACATGATATATCAAAATTACGAGGCCAAGTGAAACGAGTGTCACTTGCACAAAAAGGAACAGAATCTAAGATGGATTGTTTAAAGAATGGTGTAGAAGCTAAGATGAATGATGTGGAAGCTAAGATGGATGATTTGAAGATAGATTTGAAGATAGACATGGAAGAATTGAAGATAAATATGAATAAGTT
>APFE031579915.1:0-21546 GCA_000404065.3 Pinus taeda | reverse complement strand
TTAAGCTAAATGATCTTCAATGAGTGCATTAGAACATTATGAACCATATTATCAGTTAACAGATGCAGTAACATAGAATAGATCATCACACATAAGGCACACACATGAACACCATGATATAAGGTGGAAACCCAATGCGGGAGAAAACCACCTGCTGCAAGTCATCTCAATCTTCTTCTTAATAAGAAAATCCTTTACAATATTTGTATTGGTGTAGTCTTATACTAGTACGGGAGCTACAACCCCCTTTGCTCTTGTACTAGCCGATCCATTTACTAGTATGCAGGCTGCTACCTGCTAGAATGCTCCAAAGATTCCCTTTTGCTTTTGTACTAGCTTAAGTACTAGTACGTAGGCGCTGGCCTACAATCTTCTCTCCTCCAGGTACCACGTTTCATCAATTTTCATATTGGATACACTGAAGCACAACACATAATCTGAAAGGCCACATTTCATCCAATTTTCATACTGGCTCCATAAACATCAAATGATCATCAAGTACCAGTAAGTCACCCAGATAACTAGATCCACAATAACAGAAAACTAAACCCAGAACACCTTCTGTGGTGTCTCCTGTGGCGTCTCCTGCGGCGTCTCCTGCGGCGCCTCCTGCGGCAACTTCCTGTGGCGCCTCCTGCGGTGACTCCTGCGGCGCCTCCTGCGGCGAATTCCTGCGGCGCCTCCTGCAGTGACTCCTGCGGCGACTTCCTGCGGCGCCTCCTGCGGAGACTCCTGCGGCGCCTCCTGCGGCAACTCCTGCGGCGACTCCTGCGGCGACTTCCTGCGACGCCTCCTGCGCTTCCGCAGCTACAATGCTCGAGAGATCACCCTTCACAGATTCGCGTTCCACTTCACTTTCATATAGATCGAGCTTTTGAAACAATAACCCAATATTCAGATCTTAAGGTATTCAACCCAAAGCATACATAAGCCAAATGATCTCCTTTGCTTTATATAGGCAAGCTCTTCCTCAAATCATGGATCATGGGGCTCAATAATAATAATAAAATAAAACAATACCATGGGCCAAAACCATAACAAACCAATACCATCAACTCAATACTAGGGATCAACATGTCTGTCGAGATTCCATGGTCCAAAAACCATAGGTTCAAATTCCAAGGACTAACTACCATGGACCAAAGGTAAGTTTTCCCACATGAAATAAACTTTTCTCCATAGGTTCAAATTCCAAGGACTAACTACCATGGACCAAAGGTAAGTTTTCCCACATGAAATAAACTTTTCTCCATAGGTTCAAATTCCAAGGACTAACTACCATGGACCAAAGGTAAGTTTTCCCACATGAAATAAACTTTTCTCTGCATAAAATTCCGTGAACTTTTCTCCACATGAATAAACTTTTTAATTCTCATCATATTGAGAGCCATGCCATGGGTGTTGCCATCAAGTACAACACTTTAGCCATAATGCCAACATTAGGGTTACAGGTTAGATGGAAGAATGAATGGGAGGGGTTCATCAAAGAACTACAACGATCCAATGTCCAGATAAAAGATGAACCTGATTGCTTGATGTGGGCACAAAGCAAATCTGGGGAGTATTCCCCAAAAGATGGATACTCATTCCTAATGGGAAAGAAAGGATGGGGAATACCATAATGGTGGGCCAAAGATATATGGAAACTCAAATGCCTAGTCAAGGCTAGGCTTTTTTTCTGGTGCATTTTAAAAAGGAAGGTCCCAACATGGGAAACATTACAGGCAAGGTTTTTAGCTGGACCAGGGCGATGCCCCCTATGAAAATCTGATGAGGAATCCATCAGCCATCTCTTCACAACCTGTGCTTTCTCTAGAATGATATGGGAGGAGGTCACGGTTTTGCTTAAGATAAAAGCTCAGTGGGGGCATGACCCTTTGGATGCTGCTTGGAAGAAATGGTGGCAATCCTATCTGGAGGGTAACTTGAGGAACCTGCCCCTTATTTACTGTTGGGGTGTATGGCTTGCTAGAAATAAGAGTCTATTCCAAGACAAGGACACTCCTACTTCCGTTATTGCCACTAATATCACAGCCATATACACTGCCTTGCCTCCCCCTGAGGACAAAAATCCCAAATCAAAACAAAAACCTATCATTCTACAGGAGGGTATTCCTTGTGGGTTCTTTGATGGGGCCTCACAAAACAATAGGGATGGAGCAGGCATGAGTATTCACATCAATCCGGATCACTCTTTGAAAGCTTCTGTTGGGTTGGGTTCAGGCACAAATAACTATGCTGAATTATCGGCCTTACGATTACTTCTATGCTGGCTTCATCGCAGAAACATCAACTCTATTCAGACTTTTGGGGATTCACTAAATGTTATAAACTGGGTCAATGGAACTGCATCTTGTCAAAATCAGATTTTGAAGACTATAGTTGAAGAAATTTCTTTTCTGAAGATATTTTTTAACAGGTTTTCGATATGCCATATCTACAGGGACAGGAATGAGGAAGCAGATCAGCTATCTAAGGCTGGTCTACAACAGGATTCAGGCAGTTGGACAGTAGAAGAGATCAGGCAGGGGCAGTCTTACATATCAGATCAGCCTCCATATACTCAGTCTTTTTGATCATAGTTATTACATCTTTTTTGTCAGCAAATTCTCGGTTATATATTTACGTTTTTGTATATAATATCCATTATAGTTTTTTTTTCCTACAATATATAGTTTTAACAAACAGACTTTTAATATATTTTTTGTATCTATCAACATGGTTTCGGCCTTATCATTTTTGCTGTAAGGGGTTGTTTTTCCTTCGTCGAAGGAGACCCCAAGTTTTACTAGTGTTGCTATGAGAGGTGACAATACCTCCATCCGGGAGGAAGAGTATTACAGGTTCTCAAATCAGCAGAATAGCTCCATGATTGTTGAGCAGCTTCAGATCTTATGAGCCAGCAGTATGGCTTATGAACTTTATGTATGTAAACTTTTTATAGTATCTTAATAAAAAGTTTTGCCTTTTTCCGCGGAAAAAAAAACAACACCACTCCACACTATAATAGTGAGTGGAAAGAGATTCCAGTGGCTAAAGAGTCAACATAAGGCCTTTAAGAAGTTAAAAGCTAAAACCAACCAAACATTAGTTTTTGCATTATCGAACTTGCAACAACCCTTTGAAGTGGATACATATACAAGTGGGTATGCTATGGGAGTAGTATTTATGTAGGGAAAAAGGACGATGTTCTATCATTCTGAAGTATTCATTGGCTTGGTTATCAACTACCCTACCTATGACAAGGAGCTCTATGCCTTGGTACAAATTGTTAAAAAGTGAAAACATTGTCTGATGGGAAAAGAGAAAATAATCCACATAAGTCACTAGCCACTATAGTATGTGTAGGCTTAGACTAGGTTTCAATAGACCAAGAAATACAAGTGGATGTGATTTTTACAATAAATTCATTTAGTGATCAAGTATAAGAAGGGAAGAACAAACAACTTGGTCCACGCACATAAAATGTCATATCTTTGGGAGCTTTGATGCACATGGAGCCTTTCACCTGTGATTCATGCAAAGAGGCATACATAGAGGATGATGACTTCAATGATGTCTTTCAGTAGCTTGAGATCTGTAGTCATGTGCACGATGGTGATAACACAATTAACTATCATCTCTAGAATGGATTACTCTACAAGCCGAACAAGTTATGTGTGCTTAAAGGTGAGAGATAGTAACTAGTCAAAGAGGCTCATGCCTCCAAGGTTGCAAATCATTTTGGTGTAGGGAAATAGTAGCCAAGTTATAGAGGTCTGTATACTAGTTTAGAATTTAAGAAGATGTATCTAGGTTCATAATATGATGTATCGTTTACTATAATAACAATCCTAGTAATTGGAAACATGGTCTATACCATCCCTTACCTATACCCACTCATCCCTAGGAAAGCATTTCCATGGTTTGTTCGAGTTTTACAAACAACTAGGAATGGACATAACTTTTTATTCATGGTAGTAGATAGGTTTAGAAATATGTGCATTCTCATTCCCTATAGAAAGACCATAATCGAGCAAGAAGCAATGAAATTTTTTCTTTGAGAGTTCTAGGTGCACTTTGGGATACCAAGGATCATTGTTTTAGATAGGGACACGATATTACTTTGTCCATTTTCGAATACATTGTGGGAAATGGACAAGAAGTTGAAGATATCTACAACATTCCATGCATAAACAAATGCATAAATAGTAATCAATATGATTTTTGTGTAGCTTTCGATACGTTACAATCAAAAGAATCCAAAGACTTGGGATGAAAATATGGTATATATACAACACTCTTATAACATAGTAGTCCATGTTGATACTAGTAAGTCTCCATTTGAAACTTGATTTGCATATTGTCCATCCTCACCCTTGTATATTACATATGGACAACAAGTAGGAGTAAGTGAAGATCTCATAAGAGATGCTTTAAAGGAAAATAAATTTGTGGAGAAGATCAAGCATATCCATTTGTAAGTACAAAAGACACTAAGGAAGTCATATGAATAGTACAATGCTAAGAATGATCAACACAAAACAAAGAATTTATTAAAGGTGGAAGGGAGAGTATGGTTACAATTGAATAAAGAGAGGTTGCAGCATCCTTGTAAGAATTAAGGTTTTCCGATATGGTCCCTTCAATATACTAAAAAAGGTGGGAGATAACATCTATAGACTCAGTGTACCCCCATATTGTTCATTTACTCAATAGTGGATGTGGAAAATATGAAACTCTATGAGCGTTCCATGTTTAATTACGAAGAGGAACATGAACTATGTTATGTAGAGGATTCAACACCAAACACTCAAATAGAGTTGACAGAGGATACAATTTGTGAAAGAGGTCCAAAACTACAATACAAGGGTAGGATGACCTTAGGAAGATTGGGTGAAAACACAACTCATAGGAAATGCTAAATGGTACTCCAAGGAAAAGGTAGAGGAAAAAATTTCTCACCTGATTTAGTAAAATATTTTGGGGACTAAAAGGCTCCCAAAATGGGAAGGTATGATCCAAATTGGATAATTATATTTTATTTCATTCATCTCTATGATTTTAGGTTGAAAAATAAGAGAAATTAACTTATAGTAGTTTTAATGGTAGGACCTAGTTTGGAGAATTTAGATTAGAAACCTTATGAGGCTAGATTGAAGCGTTAAACAAATTTTTTTGGGTTAAAACTCTTTTGCTTAAAAACATCAACCCCTTGCACTCTTTCACACAAATACCTTTACAATGGTGCAAGAATCACATCAATTGGAGTTCAAACGCAAAAGTTATGCTTCCTAAAATTTGACCTATTGTGATTCCCCCATAGTTCGAGAGGATGCATGTGAGCCCCTATTACTCATGGAAAAGTGGCTCATCCTATGTGAATTATAAAGAAAAATCTAGCAAGGTTGATTTATAACCCATATTGAGAGTTGAATGGGTCAAATTTAACCCCTAGTTGGCTATCAAGTTGTGTTAAGTCACTAGGAGAAAAAGTGATCGACTCAATTATAGTGAATTTTATTCCATAGTAGAATAGAGTAGCTGAGTGAATAGAGGGAAAAACAAGGAGGATCACAGTATAGTCACTTTCTAATTGAGTTTTCTCCAAAAAAAATCGAAGTTATATCTTAATATTGTTTTAGTTTGGAAGTGATTATTTTATTTGTTCTCTATTTTCAACATTATATATTTCATACATAAACAAAAAACAATAATTTAATAAATATATAAAATTTAGCTTTCATATTTCAATATGTTTTCATTATATTTCTTACTATGAACTAGAAAATAAAATATTCATAAATTTTTAGTTGAAACATAATGCTTACATAGAATAAATTTTCCTAAAACTTAAAAACTATTGCCAAATATAACCAATAACTAATAATTCAAACAACACTCTGCGTGATAGAATTGAAGGAAGGCTTTCAACTAAATATAAAAATCAATTCATCTCTTCTTGTGAAGCTGTCAGAATTAAAATATCGAACAATATTTTGCATAACACAATCTATAGCAGTTGATTTCAAGATTTCTGATTTTTAATTGGATAAGCTAAATGATAAAACATAGCTGCAAAACTCATCCCTGCCTCTACACCCATTAGTTCTCGAACAAAATTTTTCACAAGATAATCTAAATAGTTGATTTCAAGATTTATTATTTTGAAATGGTTAAGCTAAAGGATAGAACATAGCTACAAATTTCCATCTCAATTAAAAATTGAAAGAAAAAGATAGAACATATCTACAGAACTGCATCTCAATTAAGAATTAAAAATAAAAGAAAAACAACAATGATTATGAGGCAATAGAATAAGAATATCAATGAGCTAAATTGTAAATCAAATTTTGGCATAGATGTAATTTCTAACAAAAACCATACTCATAAACAAACTAAGTGAACAAATTCCAAGCAAAAGAAAATGGATATTGACAAATTCATAATCTTTCACTAATATGCAAGCAATGAAGCTAGCAACAATTATTAAATAGTATCATAATACCAATGAGGAAAAGCATAGATCAAATTGAGGGTGATTGTTTAGTGTTTAAAAGAGGAGGCCGAGGTCAACAAGGAAGGTTGTGGTGATGTCCATTTTGAGGCTTTTTAGTTCAGTGACCAATGTATTAAGGAAGGATGGTTCATTGAATTTTTTTTGGATATGAAGGCTACAAGTTTGGAGCCCTAATTGCAAAATGGAAGCTTTAGTGATGAGTATTATTTACCAAGAGGGTATACCCCTTCTTGATTAGAGATAGAGAGTTTATGTATTGCAAAACAAGTCTAATGAATTATGTCGAAGTTGAAGAAGAATAGAATTGCATTGTATAGGGCATGTCATTGTAATCAAGGTAGAAAAGGAAAATATGAAGATTCCATGGTAGAGTGATTATGATAAAGAGAAGGAGAATTTGTTGAGGACGTAAAGTTATTAACAATCGAACCCAAGTACAATTTAAATTTGAGTTGGTGCTCAACTTTGGGATTGATGTTCTCATAAGTTAGTGCCTACAAATTCACTAATTTGGTGCTCAGTTGGAGGATTGGTGTCTCCCATATGTTGGTTCCTAAACAATTGTAAGTTGTTCATATATAGGATTGGTTTCCTCTTTGTGACATTCAATCAAATTGAAATTATTAAAGAAAAGTTTTGAAAAAAAACCTGTGTGTTCATATACTCTTGATTGATACTTCTATGTGATCGTTGTTCAATAAGAAAAATAAGTTAATAATTAGTGTGATAATGATTCACCCCCTCTCAATATCATTTTATGTTCCTACAATTGTTATCAAAGAAAAATTCCTTCAGTCACAACCTAACAACTAGAAGGTAGATCCTATGTACACAAATGGCAAGGTCAAGGAGGAATTATTCCAAACCCTTGAAATAAGTATCCTCTATATTCATGAACATATAACCTTTTAAAGAATATGAATAAAATCAAAAGATACAGCCAGATATAGAAGAAGAGTACACCATTGATTTTGAGGTAGAATATGGGATTGCAATAGAAAAAATAGTTTAGCTCATAAAAGAAAATATAAGGCTTAAAGAGTAGTTGTAAAATATTGAGGGGAATAATCATAACATTGATGAAATTGAAGTTGTTATTGTGAGACTTCAAGAAGAAGAAAAGAGGGAATAAATATTGACAAGCCAACTGAAGGAAAAAGTTGAGGATTCTAAGAAATTAGAAGCATAAGTTGATAAAAAAACAAAAATAGCAAGAGTGAAATCTTGAAGAAGTCAACTCCTTGAAAATTGAGCTAGAAGAATCAAAGAGAATAGAAGAAGTGATGAGAAGGAAACTAAAGGAAAAAGAAGAAAATTGTGAGAGGCTTGAACAATATATTTTCTCATTAAGGAATGAAGTAGACATGTTCAATAAGAGCTTGAAAAATTCTCAAATGTTGGATGATATTCTCCACGGTCAAATATATCATATGAAAAAATAGGTCTTAGTTATTGAGATTAGGATTCATAAAAATAATATGCAAACCCCAAGTCACTAGAAAATAAAATAGAAGAAATGGATGAAGGATATTCTAATATTTTTCAAAGATCCAATCTCAATGAAAGAAAGGAAATAAATCAAGATGGGTTTGGATGATCTTATACACCAAAAATCTATGTTGATGTTCTAAATTAGCCCTTATATATGACAAATAGTAGGAAGGATAAACAAAATTTTGAGCCTCTGCCAAAGGAAAATAACTTTATAAGACCATAATGGGAATCCCACTCAATTAGGTATCAAACCATATTCCTTAGTCTTTGATAATGATTTTACATCATTGACCCTTAAATGATAAATTATATATGTGTTTAAAATCAAACCATTTATTCTCACTTAATAGATGGTACTATGTATCTTGGGGTCCAATTTCATTTTTGGTGGGTCCTCTCATATATGTTAAATGGTTTTAATCAATGCTCGATAATCAAATGGTTTTAGCCATGCTCAATATTAACTAATTTATTACATGAGTATAAATTCATATAATTATGGGTTTTGGTTTGGAACCCATGGGCTAGGGACATCATATTTTGATGCTACCTTCCTTAGTTGCAGAAGAATGCACCAATATTTATGATTACTTTGAAGATCAAATTACACTTGCATTTGTGTTAAGTGTCAATGACATAGATCCACTTTTCATTTGACCATAGCTATGATATTTTATATGACATGGATCCACCATGTGCTTTCTTTAATAGCCATGGTCTTGTATATTAATTCATGGATTTGCAATGTATTTTGTTGGTGGTGTCATTTATTGATATACCTAAACATGGGATATCTTCCTCAGGGATGATTTACATTTTTATTCATTGTTATTTTCTTGTATGTACTTACTAGTTCCTTGATATACAAGAAATTGTCCTTATTCCACTCTTCACCATCTAGTTTTTATTATGTATTTAATTCATCAATTCATATTCTTACTTCACAAATTATGGGACATCAATCATACTTGTATTTGGCACCATAAAGCAAACAAATATTTTAAGAAGCCATATTGCACTCAAAACAAGTTTATCTATCTTATAAAAGGCTTGAATATCAAAAGGACATCAAGGCTATGCATTTTCCTAGTAAAATAACATTTGTTTGCAACTTCTCCATAGATTGTACATGTATAGTTTTCATTTTTGCATATAAATCCCATTGCTACCCCTTAAAGATTTGGAGGATAAAAATCCAAAATTAATTATTAAAAATAGTGAGTTGGAAGAAGCCAAAATCCTCACATGAAAGTTGCACATGGGTCATATTTTCATGGCATAAATTCCGTGTAGTCTATCTATATCTCCTCAAGAATCTATATGTAAGAGATCTAGAGCTCAAGGAGAGGAGTTTATTTGCAATCTTCCTTATACTATTAAATTGTAGTGAGAGTATTTGGATGAAATTTCATTGCTATTTTTTTGTTGAGCATTAGTTTATTATGTATTTAAGTCATCAATTCCTCTTCTTACTTCACAAATTATGGGACATCTATTATACTTGTATTTGGCACCATAAAGCAAACAAAGATGTTAAGAAGCCATATTGCACTCAAAACAAGTTTATTTCTTTTATAAAAGCCTTGAGTATCAAAAGGACATCAAGGTTATGCATTTTCCTAGTAAAACAAAATTTGGTTGCAACTTCTCCATAGTTTGTGCATGGATAGTTTTCATTTTTTCATATAAATCCCATTTCTACCCCTTAAAGATTTGGACAATAAAAATCCAAAAGGAATGATTAAAAATAGTGAGTTGGAAGAAGCCAAAATCCTCACATGAAAGTTGCACATGGGTCATATTTTCATGGCATAAATTCCGTGTAGTCTATCTATATCTCCTCAAGAATCTATATGTAAGAGATCTAGAGCTCAAGGAGAGGAGTTTATTTGCAATCTTCCTTATACTATTAAATTGTAGTGAGAGTATTTGGATGAAATTTCATTGCTATTTTTTTGTTGAGCATTAGTTTATTATTGTGAGAAAGATTAGGTGATAGTTCATAAGTTATTCACTTGTTGAGCCCCTATTGATATATTTCTCATTCATGTTTGTTTGACAAAGCTAGCCTCTTTGAATAAGAGGATTTTGGGTCTTAGATCTAGGATTAAACAACAAATATCAATATAATCGTCATTATTCTAACTCTCTCTCAAAAAAATATATATCTTTTCCTCCCATATATGCCCCTCTCCCCCCCTCACCTTCCCCCTCCCCCCACCCCCACCTCCCACAAAAAAAAAAACTCGATATTTATGGATGTCTTTGCATCTTTATTTGAAGTTTTGATCATCGTAGTAGTTTTCCATTAATATTGTTCTTCATGTAGGATAATTATTATTTTTGTCCTTTATTATTTTATTGTTTATAAGGTATTTGTATGAATAAAATTATTAATGGCACATAATGATTATAATTTGAGGATAATATTGTTATTTTAATTAAATTGAATATAATATTATATTAATATTTTATTCATACAAATTATTCTTTCTTGCATTAAAACAACACCAATCTCATTACCTAAGGCATCACATTCCACCATGAAGGGTTTTGTGAAGTCTGGTGTAGCTAAAACCAGAGCTTGGCACATTGCCTCTTTAAGATGTTCAAAGGACTTAGGTTCTTTTGGAGTCCAAAAGAATGCATCATTCTTCAGTAATGTTGTTATAGGTACTATTATTTTCCCATAATTCTTAACAAACTTGTGATAATACCCTGTCAACCCAAGAAATCCTGGAGAAATTTGTCATTTCTTACTAATAAATAAATAACATAAATGAACTTAAAAGTAGGTAACAAAAGAATTTTATTATTAATCTTACTAATTTTTATGAATATTTAGTGTGTTTAGTTATTTAAAAAAAAAATTGATAAAATTAATATTTTGTTCATATAAATTATTTTTATTTTTTAAATGAGGAATGAGAAAGTTATTGCTTGTTGAATGACCCTTTATTTTATTTACATTTGAAGTAATATATTAAAATTGGCAAAAATAAATATGTTACATATTCCACCATCTATTAATGAGCCTTCACTCACTCATTTAGAGATTGATCCATATTGGATCGTTATGTTTTTTCATCCATCTCGATATTTTCAAGGTTGAAAAATCAAAGAAACTTGATTATAGGAATTGTTTTAGTGACGGGACCTAATTTGTAGAATTAGGGCCAAAAACCTTTTGGGGCCATTTTGAGGCCTTAAGTGATGTTTTTGAGGGTAAACCTTTCCCCCCTTAATGCTACACCCCTTAACACTATTGTATACTCAAATACCATTCCAATAGTGTAAGAATTGTGTGAAGTTTAGATACACAAGTTATACCTCCTAGAAGTTGACTTATCATGAGTGGTTGTCAAATAACTTGAGAAGATACCACATCAACCAGTATTACTCAAAGAAGAAAGGATACCGACATGGGAACTATGAAGACTCTAGAAGGGTCAAGTTGAGACTCATATTTAGGGTTGATTGAATCAAGTTTAACCCTTAGTTGGCAATCACACCAAGTTGTAACTAGGCCAATAGGAGGAAAATGGGTCAATTCTAGTGTAGTTTATTCCATACTAGAGTACAATAGTTGTAGTTGGTACAAAGGGTAGAATAGGGAGAGGTTTTTTTTTGTAGCAACGCAAAGGCCACAAGTCTCACTCCTTTTTATTTTCACCAATTCCATTAAGAGAAAGAGAGAGCAAACAACCTCACTTTTTAGCTAGGTTTTTGGCTGAAAGGGTTTCTCATGTCATATCTTGGTGTTATAGTGATTTGTGAGTGATATTTTTATCTATTCTCTATTTTATACATTTTATTTATTGCACGCATAAGCAAAAAACAAAAATTTAATAAATCTAGAAAAATTGAGGAAGATAAACCCTCATAAGATAGATTTTAGATTTCAGTATATTTTTATTAGATTTATTGTGATGAACTATCCAATGTAAAACCCACAATAGTATATGGATCATATTAGTATCATAACATGTTTATTTGGGTATATTATTGGAAGCTGTAAGGGGTCATATTGGCTTAAGAAGAAAGTCATAATACCTCAACCATGGCTCACGAATCTAGTTTTAATAATGCTTGAGATCAGGGAGAGGAGAGATTTTTAAGATTGGAAGATTAGGTTGAAAATATCAATAATAATATGGAAATATTATGGAATTTTTTTCAAACAATATTATAATAAGAGAAGATGGAGGTTCCAACTCAAATGCTAGATCAAATGGAAAATGAGGGTATCGGGAAGAACCAAAGGAGGAGTCTAGGAAAGAAAGTAAAAAAGAATAGCCTAGTTTGAGTGTTGTGAACAATTAATAATGCCTGCTTAAGATGGAAACAAAGGTCAACCCCAAGCCATATCGAGGTGATATTGATGTTTTGAAATTAAATCATTAGTTGTAGTAGTTAGAGGTTTATTTTTGCATCTACCACATAGAATAGGAATCTAAAATTTATTTTTCTCATTTGAAACTAGAGGGACATACCTTGACCTGGTGGGAGAGCCACACAAAAACATTGAGGATGGAGGGGATCCCCTAGTAGCTACATGAGAGAATTTCAAATCTCTCAAAAACTTTGAATTATGCCCTATTGAGTATGTAGAAAACCCCTAGATTCAATGGAATTACATTAGGCATAGACAAGGGTAGAGTTTACAAGAATACACAATAGAATCCAAGAAGATGGAAATAATGTTGCATATCTCTCCAAACAACCCAAATGTACTTCTCAAGTGTTTAGGGGACCTACGTAGACATTTTTGCAAGAAAGTGATGTCTTTAAAATCCAAAACAACGGATGGGGCTTATGTATAGGAAAATAACTAGAAAACATAGGCTATAAGAAAGGGTGGTTAAGTGGTTCAAAGTAGAAGGAACACTATGAAGATTACAAAGAAGGGAAGAAGAATTGGAAAGGGGATAAGGACAAAGGGTGAACAACCATAACCCACTAGTGCAAATATCCCATCAACCACTATAACGTTGATGGCCACACAAAGGACAAGTGTTAATAACTTCATCTTGAACTCAATTTGAAGAATCAAAAGAAGGATAGGAAAAAGAAAAATCTCATGGTCATGGATTCGAGCAATCAAGTGGAAACTATATTAGACATGGATAAGAAGAGTATATGCACATCAATGTTGAAGAGGGTGAATTAGTAGCCTCCAACAACAGGAAGAGAAGGAAATGACCAAACTATTCCATATAAAGATATACATCACGAAGACAAAATTTGATGCTTTATTTGACTTGAGATCATTAATGAATCTCATTGCAGCAGAAATAGTCCACAAACTAGGATTGGAGGTTTAAGATCACACAAGCCCATATCTGTTTGGGTTGGTAAATAATGATGTAGAAATCAAGCAATAAATAGTGTAAAATCAAATTTGCTATCAATATTGATTTTTTGATGAAGTAGAATTAGATGTAGTTTCACTTAATGTATGTGGATTGGTGTTTGGGAGTCACAATATGTGTATGTCAAATGAAATTTTCATGTGAAGATCCAATCATGATCACCTCATCAAGGATTCAAAATCCTTCACCACAGCATGCACAAGGGAAAGTCTAAAATTTCACTCTTAAGTGCCAAGCAAACCAAGAAACTGATCAATTCTAGAAAGAATTATGTTTCTATTTTTGAGAGAAAATCAATATGTAAAAGAGGCAATGAGAGAAAATTCATCAGTGGAGGGGTGCACTAAGGAACATAGACAACAAAGTAGAAGAGTTACTACAAGTATACAAGGGAGCGTTCTAGGAACCTAAAGGAATACTGCCTATTGTAGCTCCTAGAGATAACCCCTAGGTTAAGGAGAGGTCATTTCCTAGGACATCTTAGTCTCTCTTGAAGATGATAAATTGTTGCTCAAGAGATAAATGAAAAATGATTTTAAATATGGTTCAACTATCTTTCATAGAGGTATATTCAAGCATACACATAAACAATACAAATATTCCTGATAATAAATGTCCAAGTTTGGTGGCCTACAAACAATAAATGAAACTCAATTTTTCGTTGTAGTAAAGATGGGAAGGGGGGGAATAAGGAAGGAATTCAACACAGAGGGTTGGACAAACCTAGAATCCTAAGTAATAAATCCCAACAAAGTCATGAAAGAATAAGGAAATGAAGTGTAGAAATTATGGAGTGAATTTTAAGGTTTACAACTCAATATTCCATGGGGAATTTCTGCTACAGTATAAAATAATAAATCTGTAATCTCACAGGTACTGTCTACTAAAATATAACATAACTAAATCCATGATTTATAAGTGAATCCAACAACTACTACCTACACAATTTCTAAGGAAGAGAAACACATGAAATGACACACAGAGGAAGAACAAATACTACACATTACTATGCTTGCAATCACCATATCTTCTTCATTAATATTAAAAAATGGATTCCATATCACAGGCTCAAATTTTTGAAATTTGTATAAAAATTACCACCTCGTGAACAAGCAATTGCAAAAAATCTTGGAACTTCTTTCTCTGCAAATATAACTCAGAATCTCTGAAAAGACAGAATTCAGACCACCGAAAATAGAATTTTGGGACCCTTCTAATGAGTTTCTTCCCTCTTTTTATAGGGAGAACCAAAGCAAAACAACTTACAAAATATCTTCAAATGTTACAATTGTTTGAACAACACAGTTGTCTGAGCATGTAGATGTTCTAGATATCCTAATGATTACATAATATATCTGATTCTTTTCTTAAAAATGAAAAAAATAAAAAAATATGGGACACAGGAGGTGTCATGCTTGACAGAGCAAAATTTCTCCACGCTAATTCCGCTTATTGTCTCTGGTTGGGCCATTATCCCTCCAGAGTTATCGGCCAAACCACTTGTAACTTTCTACCTTTAATGATGTGAAACTTACTCTTTTTGGAGCTAGACATGGTCAAGTGTGATGGTGTTAGAGTGGCTCTTTAGCTTAGCTTATGAACCATCCACCCTTTTATTACTTATGTAGTTCACTATGGGGGCCAAATACATCCTGTGATATAGCATATTGCAACCTTGGAGCCACGACTCATTGTAACTTCCTTTAGCATGACATTACAGAAAGCCAAAGTTTTGATGTGTCGAGCCCTTCCATGCTTAGCTCCTTATTGTTCATATACCATAGAAACACCTCCTATGACCACCAGTATAGTGCTTGGGAGGCTACAGTATCAGAGCCTTCATCCATCATAATGCCATTTGAATCAAATGTTACAAATCATATCATCCCGATGCTCTTAGCCCCTTTTCTCTTAGTGCCCCTCTTCTTTCACCTCCATGGGGTTGCCGCTTGGGACCTCTAGTATAATACTTGAGTGCTACAATATCAGAGCCTTCCTTCGTCATAAATTTCTTAAGGAAAGTCTTACAAATTCATATATTTTCGCTCACTTCACCCCCTTTTGAGCTTTCCGCCCTTACCATTTATCCCCTATAGGACCAGGTGTCGTGACTGGCATCTTAGCATTTGGGCACTAAAGCCTTCGAGCTCCTGGAAGGGACTTATTTCCCTTTGTAATTGTTCTCTACCCTTGCTTATTTTGAATGTTTGTGACCAAGTGCTTCTCCTTTTCGAAGCTCCTCTCATCAGTAGTTCTTCAATTTGGAATTAAAAATAGATTTTTGATGTCTCTTTCTTATGATATTCTCTATAGAACTTAGGTTCTCATTCCACTCTATGCCCTTGGTTCTTTGGGTCCTCATAACCAAATGAAAACAACACATCCAAAGCCCCTCTCATCATAATGTTTTGAAAAATAAATTATAGAGGAGTTCCAATATTCACATCCTGATATGGTTCATAGCACTTAGGTGCTAAATATTCTCTCTCACGACCATGTTTCAGTCTGCATCAAAACCTTTTCTAAAATTAAATTTCAAAGGGGTTTTGAAAACTCTAGCCTCTAATATTCTCCATGGCACATAGTTGGTCAGCCCTTTCTATGCCCTTAGTCCTCTGAGTCTACATGACTAAATGCCACTTAACATCAAAGCCCCTCCATCAGATGAGAAATTTTTATAAAACAATTTAAACATGGGTTATGAAATCTATTTCCTTTGAAATGCCAACCTCCGAGATACAATCACGTTGATGTCATCATCTCCACGTGGCTCCTACTTAGTGGTGACATTTGTCACCCATATTTTCCCCATTAGGCCCTTGAAAATGTCAAAACTGATTGCCACGTGTCCATTGTACAACCACGTCATACTGACGTCATGAGCTGTGTCTACTTCTCAGGGCCAATCACCAGATGCCTTGTGTCTTCTTTAGAGGAGAGAGAAAAAGGCCCTCCAGTCCTCGGATTTTCAACAATTTCCTTTGTATTTCCTTTTCTCGACAACCTTGGGGATTTTTAAAGAATTTCAACTTGTAAAGAGTTATGAAACTGATATTCCAATACCATTCTGCTCTGAGGTCTTCTCCTTCCTATATCAGGTCTCGAAATGCTAAGGCTATGTATCCCATTTCGAGCCTCATTTTAAAATAAACTGCCAAGGTCTCCCTGTTCCTTCATCTGATATCTTGAAATCCTAATATGGTGTTTGATGGTCCTTTCGATATTGGCTCCCTATATTTCGAACTCCTTTCGATTTTAGCCTTTTATATTTCGACCTTACCTATGATTTCAGTCTCTGAAATTCAGGCTCTCGTTTATGGCTTTGGGACTTAGGCTCTCCCTTTTAGTTTTCCCTTTGGAACACCAATATTTCACCCATCTTTCCCTGTGTTAGGGATGAAAAATAGGGCCATTTGACATAACTATAAGATGGTATGACAAGTGAAAACACCACCAAAGAGGGAAGTGGAGCATGAGATCCACCTATTTCTAGATTCTCTTTCAAAAAATTAGGCCATATAGGCATTTGTAATAGAATTAAATGAGGTGAAGAAGCCGATGTAGTAATTGTTAGAACAAGGTGTTATTTAACCATGCACCTCACCATGTGAGTCACCCATCATAATTGTTCCTAAGAATGAAGGGACTTCGCAAGTGTGTATTGATTACAGGATATTCAATAAAGTGATTCTCAAGATATATGGAAAAATTCTTTCGAAACCAAACAAGGTTTGTACAAGTGGTTAGTAATGTGATTTTGTTTATGTAATGCACCAACTATGTTCATGAGATTAGCGAATGAAATGTAGTACCCATATCTATATTCATTTTTTATTTTGTATTTGGGTGATATATTGATATGCAATTCTACTTTAAAGGAGCACATGCCATATTTAGTGCAAGTGATAGAGAATGAAAAAGCATTGACTATTGTAAAATATCAAGAAATTTGAGTTTACATCAAAATATTTGGTGTATTTAAGATATGTGATTGATGAAGGATAGATAAACATATATCTTGCCAAGAAGGACATCCTGAAGTGGTTGGTGCCTACCAATGTTTCTCATAGTAAGAGTTTGGTTGGAGCAACACAGTACCTAAGGAAATTCAATGTCTTATTTTAGCAATAACAACACCACTCCACACCATAATATTGAGTGGAAAGAGATTCCGATAGCAAAAGAGTCAACAAAATTCCTTTAAGGAGTTAAATAATAAAACCAATCAAACATTAGTTTTTGAATTATCGAACTTGCAACAACCCTTTGAGGTCAAGACATATATTAGTGGCTATGATATGGGTTTAGTATTGATGTAGTGAAAAAGGTTGGTATGCTACCATTCTGAAGGATTCAATGTCTCAGTTATTAACTACCCTACCTATGATAAGGAGCTCTACGCCTTCGTACAAACTATTAGAAAGTGAAAACACTATCTAATGGGAAAAGAGAAAATAATCCACATAAGTCACTAGCCACTATATTATGTGTAGGCTTAGACTATGTTTCAATAGACCAACAAATACAAGTGGATGTGATTTTTACAATAAATTCATTTAGTGATCAAGTACAAGAAGAGAAACACAAACAAGTTGTTTTAAATGCTTTTAACTCCACCCACATCAAAGATCATAGCTTTGGGAGATTTGATGCATATGGAGCCTTTCACCCATGATGCATACATAGAGGCATACATAGAGGATCATGACTTCAAGGATATCTTTCAATAACTCAAGAGATAGATTCATGTGCACGATGGTGACAACATAATTAATTATCATCTCTAGAATGGATTACTCTACAAGTCGAACAAGTTATGTGTGCTTAAAGGTGAGCGATTGCAACTAATCAAAGAGACTCACACCTCCAAGGTTGCAAAGCATTTTGCAGTAGGGAAAATAATGGCCAAGTTACAGAGGTATGTATATTAATGCAAGATGCAAGAAGATGTAGCTAGGTTCATAATAGGATGTATGGTTTACTATAATAACAATCCTAGTAATTGGAAACAAGGTCGGTACCATCACTGACCTGTACCCACTCATCCCTCAGAAAGCATTTCCATGGTTTGTATGACTTTTACAAAGAATTAGGAAGGGATATAACTTTTCATTTGTGGTAGTGGATAGGTTTAGTAAGATGTGCATTCTCATTCCCTATAGAAAGACTATCAATAAGCAAGAAGCAATGAACCTTTTCTTTGGAGAGTTCTAGGTGCAGTTTAGGATACCAAGGATCATTATTTAAGATAAGGACACAATATTTCTTTGTCCATTTTGGAATACAATGTGCAATATAGACACGAAGTTGAATATATTAACAACATTCCATCCATAAACAAATGCACATATAGAAGTAGTTAGGGTGATTTTTGTGCAGTTTTTGATAAGTTACAATCAAAATAATCCAAAAACTTGGGATGAAAATATGGTATAAATACAATACTCTTGTAACATAGTAGTCTACACTTATACTAGTAAGTCTCCATTTGAAACTTGATTTGCATATTATCCATCCTCACCTCTGGATATTACATATGGACAAAAAGGAGGAGCAAGGGAAGATCTCATAACATATGCTTTAAAGGACAATAAATATGTGGATAAGACTAGACATATCCATCTGTAAGTACAAAATACACTGAGGAAGTCATTTGAAGAGTACAATGCCAAGAATGATCAAGACAAAACATAGAAGTTATCAAGGTGGAAGAGAGAGTATGGCTATAGTTGAATCAAGAGAGGTTGTAGGGTCCTTGTAAGAATCAAGGCTTTGCGATATCATCCCTTTGAAGTTCGAGATACTAAAAAAGGTGGGAGATAACATCTATAGACTCGGCCTACCCCCATATTGTGCATTTACTCAACAGTGAATGTGGAAAATTTGAAACTCTGTGAGCCTTCCATGTTGGATTAGGAAGATGAACATGAACTACCTTTTGTAGAGGATTCAACACCATACACTCAAGTGGAGTTCAGAGAGGATATAATTTTGTGAAAGAGGTCTAAAACTACAAGACACTGGTAGGATGACCATTGGAAGATTGGGTGAAAGGACAACTCCTAGGCAATGCTAAATGGTACTCCAAGGAAAGGTAGAGGAAAAATTTCCTCACCTCATTTAGTAAAAGCTTTTGGGGAACAAAAGGCTCCCAAAAGGGGAAGGTATGATCCAAATTGGATCATTAAATTGTATGTCATTCATCTCTATGCTTTTAGGTAGAAAAAATGAGAGAAAATAAGTTATAGCATTAAACAATGTTTTTTGGGGTAAAATTTTGTTGCTTAAAAACATCACCCCCTTGCACTATTTCACACAACTACCTTTAGAATGGTGCAAGAATCACATCAGTTGGAGTTCAAATGCAAAATTTATGACTCCTTAAAGGTGACCTATTATGATTCCACCATAATTTTAGAGGATGAGCCCACTTTACCCATGGAAAAATGGCTGCCCCATGTGAATAATAAAGCCAAATGTAAAGCCTAGTTGGCTACCAAGTTGTGTTATGTCACTAGTAAAAATATGGATGGATTTGATTATAGTGCATTTTGTTCCATAGTAGAAGAGAGTAGCTAAGAGTGAATAGAGGGAATATCAGAGAGCCTCAGAGTAGCCTCACCTTCTAATTGAGTTTTCTGCAAAAAGTTTTTCAAAGTTATATTCTAGAGTTATATCATAGCATTCTTGTAGTTTGTAAATAATTATTTTGTTTATTCTCTATTTTCAACCTACATAAATAAACAGAAAACAATAATTTTCAGATTTCAATACAATTTTATTAAATTTCTTATAATAAACTGAAAAATAAAATATTCATAAATTTTTACAGTTCAAACATAATGCTTACATAGAATAACTTTTCCTAAAACATAAAAACTATTCCACATTGACGAGAGATAATAGCCCTTGCCTCAGGCCAACCAATTCAACCCTTTCTGTGCACTTATCAGAACCAATAACCAATAATTCAAACATCACTCTTCGTAATAGAATTGAAGGAAGGTTTTCCGCTAAATATAAAAATCAATTCAGCCCTGCGGTGATCAGAATTTAAAGCTCGAACAAAATTTTGCACAACACAATCTACAACAGTGGATTTCAAGGTTTCTAATTTGGAAATGGCTAAGCTAAATGATAAAACATAGCTACAAAACTCATCCCTGCCTGTGCACCCATCGGTTCTCGAGCCATATTTTGCACGACACAATCTACAACAGTTTATTTCAAGATTTTATTAAATTTATAATTTCACCAACCGCACGGGTCAGCAATCAACGGCGCAGAAAACCACCACGGCAAATCAAAACAAGCAGGAACATATCGCACCACTCTTCGGGCTGAGGTTGTTTCCGGACAGTGTGGTCTGATGCCGACCACTGTCCAACTGTGATGCTGGCATGACGTAAGCACCTGACACTTTTCGGAAGGTATCTTTCACCCATCTCACCCCTTCCGATATTGTTTTCAACCGTCGATTTACCTCCAGCATTTACGTCCGTTGATTTAACAAAGCTGCACGATGGTTTAAAGTACTGTCAGAAAAGTCTTCCGATATGAAAGCTCCGCCGTTGGATTAACGCTGAGTCTCTCCGCCGTCCATTTCAAGGAAAGTACACGGGGTCTGATTAAAAATTTAATATAGTGTGGACCATACTTATTGCCCATCCCCTATGTTAAATGGCTGACATTTATTTTGGTAAGGTTTTAAATACTTCTTACGGCGAAGTTAAAAAGGGGTATGGGCGAGGTATTTCGTAAGTTTATTTTTATTTCTTTTTTTTATATATGTTTTAATATAGCGTTGACCCAATGTTTTGATATGTGAAAAAGAAAACCCACGGGGATTGTAACAAAAAAAATATATGTAATTGCACATTGTAAAAAAGTGAGACAGGGGGTCCGCAACACCAGAGATAAAATGTGTGAATCTCACACAGTGAGATAAGAAATTGGATTCGCAGCAGCGAATGGGATATAGAGTTCAAACTTTGTATCGCAGGAGACAGAAGTGCATAAATACTTTTGGATTTGTAATGTAAAATGTTTTTATGCAGCAGAGTAATTTTGGATTGTAATGTAAAAATTGCACAGCAGTGCAGGAGGAGAAGTAAATGAAACCAGTGGGTTGTTTTGTTTTCAAACCATGTATTGTTTCACAGCAGTGAAAAGGTAAACCTG
>APFE031579914.1:0-39508 GCA_000404065.3 Pinus taeda | reverse complement strand
AAGATGATGTGGTTGTTGTGTGAAGACCACATGGATTCCACTCATTCATGATGAATAAATGATCTAGAGGGGTTCTATTATTTCTTTGGAATATTTACAAGTTGAATATTAATGAGGCCAAATTGGGTTTTAATTGATCTTAAAATTTGTATCTTAGTGGGGTCATAACATTCCTTCCAAGGCAAAGAGCCCAAAAAAAAGACTTCAAAACTAGTAGACAATTAATTCAAGATTTGGGTGAATTTCTAGGCAATTTAGGGAGTTTTTCCCATGACACTTTCTTTCCTCCTCTAAAATCTCAATGATGAAGGTTCTTGTATGGATTATAAGGGGCCTTAATTGAAAAATCAAGCATCACATTCTAAAAAGAAAGATTTCTATAGAAAATCTTGATATCCTTTTAATATAAGAGACCAAATGTGATCACCTCATTCTAAGTTAGCTAGTAAGGTTGCATGCAACATACTAACGTCACAAATTTATGTCTGAGAGTTTAGCTCAAAGATTTTTCATCTTTTTAAATAATTTCTCAATCAGGAACGGACTACTTGGTCTAATGGAGATGATAAACACCCTCGAGAATGTGTTATGCATAAAGGGATGAAATGGAGTTTCAAGTTATGCCTACCATTCTTCCTTTCTGCAGGTAATTCTATTAAGCTAATAAAATCTTGCTACTAAAATCTTATTTCCCATATCTTATTGTGGTTCCAAACCAAAATCATGCATGACCATACCAGTTGTATACCATGACCCCATGCATGACAATAATAACCTTGATAGCATAAAATTTTACCCAAAGAGAGAGCAACCCACTCTAATACCACCTTGTAATCACCTCCAACATTGATCATCTTTCACCAGTTTTCCCAGGGTAACTATGAGTCGAGGGTCACTATGATGGGACTCAACCTCCTATATGATCTTAAGAAAATGGATTCGACAACTTAAGACCTTATTGACTTCCCTCATGTATTACAGGACCTCTAGGAGCTACCCAACCCTTCTAGGTGTCTAATGCCTAAGCTAAATCTCTTTTTGATTGACCTATTCTCTCAGTTGCTCCCATTACAAGGCCTCTAATAAATTTTAAACATTCAGTTGCTACCATATTTCTTTTCCTTGTGACTATGACCTTTTCCAATCAGTTTTATACCATTGACCTTGAACTCTAAGCCATGTTTTCAGGGCTAGGACTAAAGCCTCTACCCAAAACTCAATAAAACTTCCAAGAATGATGAATAACATAGGAAAAGATATTATAAACCAAAAAAATGAAGAAGAAATTGACCAAACCCCTCCCAACAAGGACAAATATTTTATCAAACACATGGTAAACATGCAAACTACACATCATGAATGGATATTTGAACATAGGGATTTGAAACTTATCTGGAAGGAAAAATTCCTTTTCAAAATTTTTGCATAACACCAATTAGGTCATGCATTCATTAAGAAGACATTCATTAATTAAAATGTGATAAAAGCCATACTTAGATCCGGCATATAACCATGTCTATAACCAACATATTATCAAGTAGATAACAAGGATAGAACAACTATTAAAGCCACATAATAACAAGTATAATTACCCATCCATGACAAGAGAAACTTAGCTCTTATTAACCATATGCAACCCAGTCAGGGACATCCATATACCACCTAACTTTAGATTGGGTTGAACCAAATGTTTCTTTCATCCAATCACCTCCACGCCATATTGCAAGATTGAATGTGGAATCTCATGGGATAAACCAATCCACAAATAAACAAGAGAATCCATAGGGTAAACCACCTCCACCCTCACCATACGACAATCTCACTTGACCTAGTCCCTAGATCACAAAACCAAACTGAGCTTGGATGCCTCAAAATTCCTTCACCATCCCTTGAGGGATTTTCCTATCTCCACCCACCTATTTAGAGCTTCCTAGAGAAAACCATTTCCACCCCCAACCCTTGGTTTTTTTCTCACACCACCTCATGCAAAACCAAAACCTTTCATCAACCGATAGCTCAAACAAGAAAGAATCCCCTCACACCACGTTTACGCAAAAACAGGAAGGAAAGGCTAAAACCACAGTCGAAACCTGACAAAGCCCATGCAAACAATAACAAATTAATTGAATACAGACATGCACATACCATGCATGCCAAAACCAACTAGGAAATCATATATGCTACATGTTACCTGTAAGTATTCTCATTAAAGTTGTTTGATGAAACCTTTCCTTTATTGATTCTTGTGTTCCTTTGCTTTCCTTGTCCTTCCTTTTCTTGTTTGCTTTCCTTGTCCTCTTCGTTCTCCTCTCCTCTTTAAGACTAATTGCAAAAAAATAGAAAATGGTCCCAAGCTAATGCTCTTATGTGTTTTTATTATTGATGTGCCTAATTTCTTCATTTTCATTAGTTTTCCTTGAATTTCCTCCTCACCTGCAACTTGTGACCTTTCACCTCCATTTAATTGTATTTTCCTTTATTTTCATAAACAAAATACCAATAATGGATTTTTACCTTTTCAAAGCCTTCGTCATTGCCTTTGCTAATTTCTCCTTAGCCATACAATTCAATGATGTTTGTGAAAACAATATGTATGTAAAATATTAGCAACATACAAACTTAATAGGGAGTGACAGAAGACAGAGCAAAAAGGAAATTGTGTAGAACTAGCGTTTGGGGTAGAATACTGGAGTTGGGTACCATGGACGGGTGCAAAGGGGGGAGTTCTACTCCCTCCTACAGTCATGTAGCCTCTAATCATTTCAAGAAGCGCATGGAAGTGGAAATCGGGTATACAGAAAGAGGAAACAGTTAAACAATAGAGAAGAAAGGATGGCAGAAATGCAGGAGGAAGTCAAAAGGGAGAAATGTAAAGAAGTAGACAGTAAGAAAGTTGACCCTAGAATTCAAACAAGACAATGTAAACCCAAAGCTTCCATCACACCCCGAGTGGTGTTAAGTGACCTAGCCCTACAAGCGCATAGGGAGCACATGTCGAGTTATGCAGTGATTTGAAAATTCATGGGGTTATGGCCTACAGAGAAGACCCTACACACATGGATAAGGAACCATTGGAAACCTAAGGGAGATATAGATCTACACCTTGGATCCAAGTGTTTCCTAAGAGTTGTGTTTACAAACCTCAAGGGTAAGGATAGGATATTTGAAGTAGGAACCTACTTCTATGCGACTACAGGTCTCTATATGAGACCTTGGGTGATGAACTTTGTCCTGGAGTGAGAAACATTTACTTTGGTGCCAGTACAGATAAGACTTTATTCCCTACCTCTAGATTATTGGCTGTTGAAATCACTAAAAGCCATAGGTGATAAACTATGGCATTTAAAAAAAATATTAGAGGCCACAGTGCATAGGAAATATACCTCCTTCACCAGAATATGCATGGACATGGACCTTTCTGGGGCCTTACTGGATGAAAAAATTCGAGAAGTTTTTGATGAAGATCGAGTGGAGGCAGTGGATTACAAGCACATACCCTTTAGATGCTCCAAATGCCATGAACATGAGCACCTCTTCAAAGACTGACCTTTAAATAAAATGGAGAGAAGTTTCAAAGCAACCTCAGGTAAAGAGACTAAAAGCTTTAACAAAGTTGGAGGCAAAGGAAAATGAGGAAGAAAGAACCCAAAAAAAATCTATGAGGAAAAAAACCTAGTCATAATAAGTTCAAGATATTAGAAGAAGAAGAAGGGGAGGATAAAATGAAACAAGTTTTGAAGGACAATCTAGCAAAGAAGGAAAAGGGGGACAACATGGAGGATATACCTGACAAAAATCAACAACAGGAGGATCATCCCAGCATGATGGAACTTGATAGCGACTAAAGAATGACCTCAAGCGAAGTGGGAACAAAGGAACATGAGCTATAGTATGTACTAGAAATGGAACATCTCAGTTTAGAAAAGTTCCTGTAGGAAGGAACTACCAAAGGAGTGGACTCACTACCTTAAGAGGAATTTAACAGAGTGCAATAGCTCTTCCTCTGGAGAACTCAAGCGAAGTGTTATGGGGTAAAAAGAAACCATGATAGTCACGATAACGAAGGAATAAAAACTATCG
Source organism: Pinus taeda (assembly GCA_000404065.3). Lineage (NCBI taxonomy): Eukaryota > Viridiplantae > Streptophyta > Pinopsida > Pinales > Pinaceae > Pinus > Pinus taeda. The sequence continues at coordinate 35,428 of APFE031579914.1, read as the reverse complement.
AGGCAATAGAGGGAGAAGCTTCCAAGAACCCAGGAAGAAAAAGAGGAAGAAAAGGACAAAATGAGTTGCTGAATGAATGTGGAAAACTCATGATAAACTCAAGTAGATGAAAGACCTAACTAGTTACTCATTTACAAATCTTTATTAATAAATCTTACAACATGGAATATTAGAGGTCTAGGAAGTAAAAGGAAACAACGAAATCTCAGCAATAGAATGAAGGAAGAAAAACCAGATTTGGTTTTTTATCTAGGAAACAAAATGTTCTGTAGAAAAAATAAGAGAGATACATAGCAAGTGGCTTATTATGTATGAATATCTAGAAGTTAAATCAGAAAACATAGCAAGGGCAATTCTTACAATGTGGAACCCTCAAAAACTTGGCATCCTAGATGTTGAACCATCCATGAACTACTCTTCTGTGGTCATCCAACCTTTGGTGGACAAGGAAGTTTATCTGATCATGACTTTCTATGGTCCACAAAAGCTTGAATATAAATTTAAGCTCCTAAGCTCCCAGGGGGATATAAGACAAAGACATATGGGCATCCCATGGATTTTGGGAGGGGATTTTAATATGATCAAATCTCTTTCCGAAAAAAAGGAGGGACTAGATCGCTAGGCAGAGCTTCCATAGCTTTTTAGAACTTCATTACCAATATGAGGCTAATAGATACAGAAACCTCCAATGGCCTCTTGACCTGGAACAATAAAAGGGGAGGGGCTGCTTGAGTGGCCTTTAAAATTGATAAATTCGTTATCTTTGAGGACCTTATCCTCTCAGGCCTTGACTTGTCAACCATGATTCTCCCTTTTGGAGGCTCGGATCACTATCCATATAGTTAGAAGCATCCTTTATAGGAACGCCAAGATATAGACCTTCCAGATTTGAAAATATTTGGCTTACCCACCCAAAATTCTACAACAATATTGAAAAATGGTGGGCAAAATATTTGAATGTTTAAGGTACTAAAATGTTCCTTCTGCAACATAGGCTAAAACACATAAAGCTCGGGCTTAAATATTGGAACAAGAATGAGTTTGGAAATATCCTCAACGCAATAAAAATAGTTGAAGGAAAGCTTCAGGATATTAACCTGGAGCTCATCACTAAGGGATTCACTGAGGAGGGTAAGAAGCAAGTTGATTCGCTTCATCAAGAATGGGAAGGCTTATGTAAGCAAGAGGAAATCTTCTGGAAATAGAAATCTAGAGTTCAATGGTTAAAGGAAGGAGACAGGAATACAATATTTTTTCACAAATCCAGTATGGATCATCGATCTCATAACAGGATTCTAAAACTGAAAGATACGCAAGGAAATCAACTCAATACCCACAAAGAAATAGAATCGGCTCTCGTTCAACATTTTTAAGGCATAGCAGAGGAGCCCCTAATAGATAGATCACATTTTATTAATGACTTCACTAAACACATTCCTAGGCTTGTGACAAGAGAAGATAATTATAATCTAAACAGGCGAGTGAATGAACAGGATGTCAGTGAATTCATCAAAGAAATGCAAAATGGGAAAGCTCCTTTCCTAAATGGTTTTAATGTTGACTTTTTCAAAGCATGCTAGAACATAGTCAAGCAAGAAATTTTGGAGGTGGTAGAGGACTCAAGGAAAAACAAAACTATTTTGAAAGCGCTCAACGCCTCTTTCATAGCCTTGATCCCAAAGCAGGAAAATGCTATGACACTAGATAGATTCAGACCCATAGCATTATGCAATGTGGTGTACAAAATTATTTACAGAATAATTACAAATAGGCTTAAGCCCCTTCCTCTAACTCTAGTGTGAGAGGAGCAAACGAGATATGTGGAAGGTAGACAAATTCTAAATAATATTATTCAAGCTCATGAAGTGATCCACTCTTTGAAGAGTAATAAGCAGCCAGGCATTATCATACAACTTGACCTTGAAAAGGCTTATGACAAGCTTAGTTGGGCTTACATCAGGGAAGTTCTAAAATCTTATGGCTTTGACCATAACTAGATAAGATGTGTAATGGCCCTCGTTTCCAGCTCAAGCTTTTCAATTCTGCTAAATGGCTCACCATCCAAAACCTTCAAGCCTACAAGAGGTCTTAGACAAGGAGATCCACTCCCACCATTCCTCTACAAAGAATTTATACAAGACGAGATTTGTGCACTATAATATCTCATAGGCTACAAGTCATACTTTTTAATACTTGTATCCATTTTCTATTTAGAGAAGTAGAGTATAGAAACTTCACCTTCTAGCTACATTTTCTCCCAAAATAGTTTACTAGGTCATATCTTGTGTCAAACCATGGTTTGTGAGTTTTTTTTTCACTATTCTTTATTTTCTGGATAATTTTAATTTTCATGCATACATAATTAATAGGAATTTATAGTTCTCAAATTCTAAAGAGAAATAAAACCCTAATAGTGTAGATTTTGTATTTTCAAATATAGTTTTATCATATATGTTTAACAAAACATCGAGTGGAATATCCACGATAGTTTATAGATCAAAATAGATTTGGCAAATAATCATATAGTAATAAATTAAAGTCTATTTTTTGCTAAAATAAGGTTAATGATCTATTTAATTAGTTAAGTATGTTGAAGGGGAGAGACTTGATGCCAAGAAGATGTGTGATGGTTACTAACAACACATCATAAAACTTGATTAGCTAGAAAGGACAAAGGATTTAGTAGATCCATGAGGATCTACTCATAATCAACATCACTTATTTACGAGCATAGTAAAAGGGAAACTTATACCTATTATTTTGTATATGTGTGGGTGCTAACTAAGTGCTAACCAAGTCTCAAGTCACACTAATAAGACTTGTGTGTCATGCAAATAATTGAAAAGTTTATAATGGTGAGGATGTGAGGGAATCAAGGAAGAGGAGATTTATCACAAGGAACACCTCCTTGAAGAACCCCATTATCATAACTAGAGCTAGCTGTCATATTGTGCTCCCTAGAGGTAAATAATGAAATTTTAAGAGGGCACCAAACAACTGAAGGGGAAGTAGAGCACCTTCCATTAGGGGTGGGAAATCTTGAGGGATTGAGGGGCTCTAATAGATTATCTCCAACTAAGGACATTACTAGGGAGCTCCAAAATATTAACCTCCTAAAATTTGCTCGAAATCATACCAATGAACGAGTTGAAGCATAGTGAGAGGGAATGACAAGATGTTTCACACTAAGAGCATATAAATAGAGACATTCCAACTTAATAATGCTTATATTGATTCATATTATAATTAATAAAAAATTTAGTATGACTTTAAAATTCTTAATTATAAAAAGTATTTCAATTAGGTTACTAAATGTAAGTAGATGCAACTAATTTTTATATATTATAAACACTTTATTTAGAAGAATACTAACCATGTGTATATTACATTAAAAGAATTTTAAATAATGATAATTCATATTAGTAACCATGATATTTTATAATGAAGAATATTTTCATATTTAAAAATATGAAATTTATAAATAATATTGTCAAAGATGAGCATAAATTTTAGCAGTAGTCTATAACGCGACTTTTTGAAAGCCTTTCCGGCGGATTTTTCTAGTCAAAATCCGGCAGCAATTCATTGGAATCCCAAGTTTGATAGCTAGTTTCTGCACAATCAATTGCTCCCAGGGGTTTTTAAGGGCGCTGAATCCAAATATGCAGTTAAAAAACCATTTTAACTGCTTAAAAATCAAGATTAACCTCATTTCTTCCACCGTGATTCCGTGCACCGGACATCTCCAAAGAGTCGCATATAGACAACTTCCTAAATTTTATGCTCTTAATGTTTGGAAAAATCGTGGTGTCGTGTTTATATGAGAATATTTCATATTTAAAAAATATGAAATCTTATAAATAAATATGTCAAAGCATGAGCATAATTTTATGCTCTTAATGTTTGGAAAATTCGTGGTGTGTGTTTGTGTGTGTGTTAAGTTAGAGATTTCAACATGATTGATCTTTGGCTTGAGAAACCACTACCTCGAATCATTTAAATCATCAATATCACAAAAAAATTGCATAGTAGATTTTTGTCTAAAATTAGTAAAGTTCACAAAAGTTCACATCAAACTATACATCAAAACCAAATAAATTACATAAATATATAGTTATTTTAATTAATATTAATTTCTTATAAAAATGTATTTATATAAATATAATTATTCTAATTCCTAATTCATATTATAATTAGAAAAATAATTTATATTATAATTAGCAAAATATTTAAGGTTGTTAAGTATTATATTCAATATGAACTGATTTGAGCAGAGCAATGTTAGATTCAATTTAAGATTAGGATAGGGTTATTTGTAGACCCTCCTTTTGTTTCTCTCGTGTTCTTATTAATTTTATTTCAATTTTATTTGTTTTTAATTCAAATTTATGGATTAATAATTTTTTGTGGTTAAAAAATTATATTTATTTGATTTTTTATTTAACATAAGATTTTTAATATTTTATATTTATAGTATTGAAATATTAATTTAGGATGTAGAGATCAATTTCTTCTCTCTTGTATGGGCTAGCCTTAGGGTTAACGGCGTGCTTTTATTATGGAGGATAGTAGTAGTAATCATTTTTTTTTGAATTTTTTTATTTTTTAATTTGGAAAAAATTAAGTTGAAATCATGAATTGTATTATTTAAATTTGGTTTTTTTATTTTACATATAGATTTGGTACTGTAAAAAAACTCTGAAGCACTTAAATTTTGCAAAATTACCTATCAAACTTGTGATTTAAAAAAAATCCTGTCAAATTAAAAAAATAAAAATAAAAAAACTCACCCAAAAATCTTCTAAATATTTTCACGGAAAACAATTCTATCCACCATCCAGTAAAATCATCCATTCATCATAGGCATAGTCGTATAAAGGTAATTTGTGTAACCAAGCTCGACAGCAGATGTTGTTCTCGAGCTGGTCTATTGTTTGTCCTCATGCTACTACTTTTCAATGGCGGTAATGCTATACTAAATCACTGAATGGGAAAGGTGGAAATGGGTGAACATAAAAGAAAAGCAACAACAAAGCAAGAAAACCGTGGGTGAACGTAAACCGGTAACGGGTGATGCGTCTAGAAGGATAAGGTTAATGATTTACATAGTTATCCGAAAAATTAAACCTTTTGACATCGATAACTTATAAAATTTTAAAAGTGGTTTACAAGTGGAGAGTTGGAATTGTAAAATTAAACCTTTTGACATCGATAATATTTTAAAAGTGGTTTACAAGTAGAGAGTTGGAATTGTATGTGATTAATAGATTCACTATTAGCTTTATATCTGACAGCGCCAGGTTAATTATTAAAATGTATACCATCTCTTATATATGGGCCCCAAAGGTTTAGTCAAGACAGGCGGCCACGGAGCTAGAATGACTCGTCCATTTCGGCCAATAATCCACAGACAGATGTTATCCATAATCCTTCGTGCATTTCGGCCCATAACCCACAGAGAGATGTTATTCATAATTCTACAGTCACTATAATAAAACTGTCGTGCAGTTTCGTATTTTACTTTCCCTTCGGGTGTCGCTGCCATTTTTCTCATTTTCACGGTGTCGCGGTTTTTGTTTTCAACGTATTAAAAAGTTCTAATTGAAAGTATGTACCATGAACAGTTACGTTCACATCGAATTATTCATTCACTGAAATGTTATAATCCACCGGACTTGCGGCTAGTGCAGCTTATGTAGTTTTTAGTTTCGGTATTCTTAATTTCTTCCTTTGAAGCTTCATAAACTAATAAGCGAAGTTCTTAATATTTTTATTCATATGCTGTAATCTTTTATATTATTCTTGTATATTCCTTACGTATTAAAATTATGTACCATGAACAGTTACGTTCACATCGAATTATTCATTCACTGAAATGTTATAATCCACCGGACTTGCGGCTAGTGCAGCTTATGTAGTTTTTAGTTTCGGTATTCTTAATTTCTTCCTTTGAAGCTTCATAAACTAATAAGCGAAGTTCTTAATATTTTTATTCATATGCTGTAATCTTTTATATTATTCTTGTATATTCCTTACGTATTAAAATTATTGGTCCAGTTATATAAAAAGTATTTAATGTAAATTGATAAATTGAATTAGAAAAAGAACCAATATAATTGTTTTAGTAGCTTATATATTTGGTTGAAATGAAGAAAATTACCTCTTAAACAATGTTTACCTGCTTATCGTAATTTTGAGGAGGAAAGGAATGGAACTACAAATTTTAATTTTAATATACACCTTTTTCTTCATACGACACTAAAAGATATAAATTTAAATTCTTGTCCAATTATTGATGGCCAGCTATATTAAAATTTTTGAAATCTACAGTTTAATGGTTGATTTGAAAAAATGAAGGTGGGGAAGTTATTTTTATTTTTCTCGCCATTATTATTGTTATTATATATATATATATATCATATCAAATCATCATATATATAATTTTTTCTCTAACTATTCATTTGTAGCTTTAAAAAAAATGTAAAGTTTTATAATAATAACAATAATTCATGTAAATTTGTAATCAATCTTTCTACTTAAGAGTGGGATCTTTTTTTTCTGCATCTCTTCAATAAAAGACTTAATTTTCCCTTTTTTCTAGAAAAATTCTCATTGATGATATTATATGTAACATTGAATTTGGAATTAGGGACCTTCCCATAATGTCATGGAGGTCATTAAGTAAGACTTCACTATTGTGGTAAAAAAAACTAACCCTCTTAAAAGAAACATTAGCAAAAGTGAGTTCCTTGCCTTAAAAGCCGTAAGGGGAAACTCTCACATTGTCCTCCTAAATGCTCATAAAGGAGGGGTCTTTTTAACAAAATGATTGGTTATCGTCATAATAGTGGTATTTACATTAAGATTAAAAGGAATCCCCTTAAAAAAGTGTCTAAACAAATGGCGCTAGCCATTAAATAGAGTGTTTCTCTTAATTCCCCTAGCAAAAAGCTTATTTAGAACAATCCTCTTATCCCCAAAATTTGTGGTCTTCTGTAGTTCCATAAAAATGGGGACCCTCTCACACTTATTGTCAAGACAATAGGTAGGGCATCTTTCCGAGCTCAAGAGCTAAAACCTCTTGCTGCTCAAATTGGGTCCTTTGTCAAAGACTATGCTTCCTTTATTAAAGAGCTCAAAGGTTTTAGGCTTGAGCAACCGGATCTATTAGTGAGCTTTGATGTTGTTTCCCCTACCAAAATCCCCATCCAAGAGGCTGTGAGAGTCATTCATCACATAACTGATAATGACACTACCAAGTTAGTAGGTTTCTCACTCACGTCCACTTTTTCAATCTCCAAGGTGATTTCTTTGAACATACCTGTGGGGTTGCTATGGGTTCTGGTCTTTCCCGCGTAGTTGTTAACTTTTTCATGGAAGATTTTGAGAGAAAAACTTTGGCCTCTGCTCCCTTCTACAATAAGAAATGGAAAAGGTTTGTTGATGACACTTGTGTCATCTTAACCCATGGAGTGATAAATTAGATTTATTTCTCTATCATATTAATTCCCAATTTGAATCCATCAAATTCACAATGGAGGCTGAAGTTAATGATTGTCTTCCCTTCCTTGACATTCTCTTGTCAAGGATGTATGATGGTTTTATTTTTCACCAAGTCTTTCGCAAAAAAAATTACACTCAACAGTATCTTCATGCCACTTCTCATCATTTTCTAGCACAAAAACTGGGATTTCTTGACAGTCTTTCCACCCGGGCTCTCAGGATTTCTCATGAGAATCACCTTGAATAAGAGAAATCTCATATTTTGAGTGTTTTTTAAAATAATAGCTCTAGGAGAGAGGAAGGCCTTAGAGCCTTTCAAAAAGTTTGTATAGAATCTTGAGTTAAGTCTGCTCCTCATGATCATAATTCCAATGTGTTGCTTCCCTTCATTGAGGGAACCATAGATAACATTTCTCATATTCTTAAAAAGAATAAAGTGTCTATGATTTTCAAGCCCCTTAGTAGCATTAGAAACTCTCTTCAATCTCTTAAAGAGACCCGGTTGTCCCTAAATACATGAAAGGTGTATACTCAATTCATTTCTCATGTGGGGTTCCTTACATTGGTGAAACTGGTCGATCCATCAACCAAAGAATCCAAGAACATGTAGAAGACATTAGACACTATTGACCTCCTTCCTCATCGTTAGTAGAGCATACGATAAAGTCTAAGCACCATGTCCAAGTCTGCATCGAGGATATCAATTTCACTGCTAAGGTTAATCATTTCCATCATAGGAAGCTAAGAGAAGCCATTGAGATTGAGAAACATTATGTCAATCTCAACATAGATGATGGTTGGAAATTGAGCAATTCTTGCCCCTTCCTCTTGACTATTTTATTTTCTATCCTCTATAGTTTTTTCTTTTAATGTATAAAAGCTAGTTTTAGTTTCTTTTTATTTTTATTAATTTAACTTTATTATTATTTCTTCCTTTTTCTTTATTCTATTTAGAATCAATTATCTTACATAATCTCATTGAAATTAATTATCACTTTAATTAATAAAACCTAAATACTATCTAGTTTATAACGCTAAGTATGAATAGAAATATTCAAAAAATAAATATGATCCCACTAATCTATTATTATATTATATTATAATCCTCTTTTAGTTGAATTTATTGAATATGTAAATAAATATTTAATTAATTAATTAATTTTATATCCCACGAACTAATTCTTAACAACCTTTTCCTAAGATCTATTTCATAACAGCTAATTCTTGACAAGGATGCTTCTCTGCTATTTAAACAATTGCAAAGATTGACGTTTTCACCTTTGTCATGAGGATGAACGACATTAGTTGGTTAGAAACATTTACTAATTCTCAAGAATTTGATTAATCTAAAAGACAATAATATTACAAGTAAAGTTAGGTGATGATCGAACGAAGGGCGCGCGGAAGGTCACGGGTAGGGTGTAACAGTTAGGGTTACTGCAGAAACCTGCAGCGACAGGCTCCCTGCCCTGCGCTCACCAGATTTGACAGAGGGTACGTAGACAAGTCAGGCACGGGGCCTGGGAAAACAGCCTCAATGGCTACCCCCCGGGGGCGGAAGCGGACGTGCCAACATCTGAAGAAAGCCAACAAGGACCCGAGGTGAAGTTCAATGATGAACAGGGAAACGACGATATTTCCGCAGAAGAAACACAGAAGACAAGGGGCGATCAAGTTCAGCACAAAAACCCAAAGGTTAGTTCATCTACTTGCAAGCCTATTGCTGCTCACAGGCTAGAAGTTGAGTTACCTAGCCACCGTATTAATGCAAGAATACAGTATATGAGGGACCATGCCCTTATAGGCAAATTTATCGGATTTTGGCCAACAGTAAAGGCCCTGAGAAACTGGATCAACATCAAATGGCGTCCAAAAGGAGAAATAACCCTGCTGCTAGGGCCGAAAGGGTTTTTTACAGCTATCTTTAACTGCCTGGAAGACAAAAACAGAGTGTTCGACGGAGGTCCCTATTTTTTCAACTCCGCTGGGCTATTTCTCAGAGAATGGGTTGCCCGTTTCAATCCAGACAAGGAAGATCTTAGCTATGCTCCAGTCTGGATTCGCTTGTACTCGCTACCCTGGGAATACTGGGAGGAGGAATCTCTTAAAACTATCGGTTCGGTATTAGGAGACTTTGTCAAAGTTGCAGAAGAAACAAAGGCTGTAAGATATACCACTTATGCCTCATATGCTAGGATTTGCGTATACATGGATCTAAAGCAACCTTTTCCAGACACGGTGCGGCTCTTTCATGAAGATCAAAACTGGATTCAGGTCATTGATTATGAGCATGTCCCTTTCCGTTGCAGGAAATGTCATGCATTAGGCCATCTCTTCAGAGATTGTCCCTTGAATAACAAGCCCACATCCCAAAATAGCCAAGCACAACAATCTCAGGACGGATTTAGCAAAGTAACAAACAGAAGGAGAGGAAAAAAAAAATCCATAGTCCCCCCCAAGACTGCGCCAGAGGATCGGTCCAAGCCCTCCACAAGCAATAGCTTCGAGGCCTTAGCAAATACAGAGTTACAGGATGGGTCTACTTCGGAAAAAACATCAAACCCCTCTTCAAAGACAGTAGCACAGAAAATGACGCCGAAGAGCGAAAAGAACACGACGGCTTCGGAACCTTGGAATAACCCGGCAATGGAAATAGACAACACAATACCCAGCCTGGAAAAAGGGAAGGAGGCAGAAGAAAGTATTCAAGAACCACATTTCATGGATGAGGATAGCGAACTAATAGATATTGGGGAGCTTGACATCTTGGGTCTCGAACAAGCTTGCAAATCAGGTAAATTTGACAAAATTACTGATACACAAGTAGATAACCTAGTAGAAGTCTTGAATAAAGCTCAGAAAAATACTCTCTAGGGGTCCAAACAGGAAGTCAATGGGATGGAAAATTCTTCTCAAAAGGCAGTAAAAAGAGAGGTCGGAAAACGACTTTAGAAAGAACTATCAAGATTGGCGAGGTCTTGGTTGAGTCTGGCAGATATGCCAAACTAACCAAGTATTACAATACCAACCCCAAACCTTCCAAATGAAGCTGCTATCTTGGAACATCAGAGGGCTCAATGGCCCAAGGAAAGGAAAACTTCTAAAACATTTGATCATGGAGGAAAAACCAACAATCCTATTCTTACAGGAGACCAAATGTAACTCGACACTTTTGGAAAAAACTACAGCCAAGGCATGGCTAGGAGGGCAAGTCACGGCGGTAGATGCACAAGGAGCTTCAGGCGGATTGGCGATCCTATGGGATGCAGGTAAAATCCAATTACTGAACATTCATGCAAACAAAAATTTCATTCAAGCTATATTCCATCTTCTGGGCACGAATATATATGGCCACATTACAAACGTTTATTTTCCGCAAGATCCCCAACAGAAAGCGGAAATTCTAGATGCACTTTCGCACCTCAATGTAGACAGGTCATATCCGCTCTGGGTGTTTGGAGGAGATTTTAACATGATAGCATCACTAGAGGAGAAGCAAGGAGGGCGCTGTAGAATTAACAGAGATGGCTCACTTCTGAAAGATTTCATCAACAATAACTGGTTGATTGATATACCCACTTCCAACGGCCTATACACCTGGACCAACAAGAGAGTCATTCCAATGCAAATAACATCTCGCTTGGATCGGTTTCTAATATCAGATAATGCAGTGCATATAGGGGGAGAGTTCATAGCCAACATTATTCCTTTCTCCGGATCAGATCACTGGCCCATTGCACTGCATTGGAACAGGCCTGGGACCAATATAAAAAGACCCTTTCGATTTGAAGCTTTCTGGCTCTCTCATCCAGAGTTCAAAGATTTCATACAGACAACATGGCAAAATTGTAATCCGACTAAGACCACAAAAATGGCAAGATTCCAAAAAAAATTGAAAATGCTCAAGGAGGAGATAAAACGATGGAACAAAAACACTTTTGGCAACATCTTCAGGGAGAAGGAACGCCTTATTCAAGAAATAAAAAAGGTTCAGAAAAGAGTAATTTTGGAGGGACGGTCAGAAGAACTGGCACAAAACGAACAGGAAGCGGAACACAAACTCCTAGAACGAGATCTGCAGGAGGAAGTTCTTTGGAGGAAGAAATCCAGAATCCGTTGGCTGAAGGAAGGGGAGAAGAATACAAAGTTCTTTCATAAAACCACAGTACAAAGGCGAATGAGTAATCAAATCTCTCAAATCAACAATGCACAGGGCGTCAAAATTGAAACTCATGAAGGAATAGAACAGGAATTTCTACAGTACTTTAGGACAATGAACCAAGAGCCCAACATCAACAAAGCAGAGGCGATTGACAGAATATTATGCCATATTCCTCGCTTAATAACAGAAGACCATAACACTCTTCTTCTCAAACCCATCAGTCTTCAGGAGGTAGAGACAACAGTGAATTTATTAAAAGCGGGAAAAGCTCCTGGTCCAGATGGTTTTACTTCAAATTTCTTTCAGCATTTTTGGGAGCTGATCAAATGGGAAGTATGGCAAGTAGCAGAAGAATCGCGTTCTATGAGATGGATGTATCCGGGACTAAATGCAACATTCATCGCTTTAATTCCGAAATCTGAGGACTCTAACTCTCCGGATAAGTACCGACCTATTGCCTTATGCAACATCATTTACAAGATCGTCTCCAAGGTAGTGGCTCTTCGGCTGAAACCCATGCTCCCATTCATCATCTCTCCAGAACAATCCGGATATGTAGAGGGACGGAAAATAATGGACGGGATCATTCTCACCCATGAAATTATTCATTCCCTCAAGCAGACGAAAAAACCAGGTATGTTACTTAAAATTGACTTATCTAAAGCATTTGACAGCATTTGCTGGGAATACATGAAAAAAATTCTGAAAGCTTTTGGTTTTGCCGCTCCCTGGATTCGATGGATAAGTAGTCTCATTTCTTCCACGTTTTTTCTATCCTAATAAATGGGATTCCTTCTTCCACCTTTCGCCCATCTAGAGGAATCAGACAAGGGGATCCTCTGTCACCCTTTTTGTTTGTAATAATGGCGGAGGGATTAGGTCGTAGCATAAACTCAACCATCCTTGCCGGAAACTTCAAAGGCATCACGATCCAACAAGCCCCCACCATTTCTCACCAGCAATTTGTTGACGACAACATGTTATTTGGGCATTCCTCTGTTCAAGAAGCTCGTACTTTGAATTCTATACTTGACAATTTCTCCAAAGCCTCTGGTGCCCTCATCAACAAAGTGAAATCCCAAATCTTTTTTTTCAATACCTCTCCGATTACTCAAAGAGAAATAGCCCGCATTCTAGGCTTCTCCATAGCATCCCTACCTTCCAAATACTTAGGAACACCTTTAATTGCCTCTGCCCTTAAGCATTCTTCATGGACCAACCTGTTAGAAAAGCTGGAGGCAAAACTATTCCTATGGACGCACCGTGCCTTAAATATGGCCAGCAGGATTGTGCTTATCAAAGCAGTTCTTCAATCCATGCCGCTATACTTATTCTCCATAATGGCAGCGCCGAAATGGGTGCTGAAAGCGATCAAACAGTTACAGCGCAACTTCCTTTGGGGAAGCTCAGGACCAAACAGAAAATGGGCTCTGGTAAAATGGGAGAAGGCTTGTCTCCCAAAAATTGCAGGAGGCATTGGGCTCAGAGATCCAGAACACAGTAACACAATCATGGGAGCAAAAATATGGTGGAAATGGATATCATACCCGAACACTCCCTGGGCACGATTGTGGACAGCAAAATATGCCAGCAACTTGCCTTTGGAGGAAAGCATAAGAATGACGGAAACAAGCAAGGGATCTGCAATGTGGAATTCAGCCATCAAGCACAGAGATTTAATTCAGTACCATAGTTTTTGGGAGGTGAAGGAAGGCAGCACGACAAGATTCTGGACGGACTCATGGCAGCAACTCCCAAGCATAAAAAACCTCATCCAAGGAATACCGGATTAAGAAATAAATCAATTGGATAAGTTTAGTAAATTCTGGAGACCCAACAATGACTCAGATCATAGAGAATGGAAAGAAATAAGCCACATCTTACCAGACAGCTCGGAGGCAATCCAGATCTCCCTTTCCGAAGAACTGGAAAAAAGGAAAATTCTCAAGGAAGCAGGTAGAGACAAGCTGCGATGGGGATATGAAGAGAAAGGCACCTTTACAACTAAGGAGGCTTACAAAATCATTCTGAAAGACCGACTCACCAAGGACAAATTGTGGGAAAAAATATGGAATCCTCCAATATGGCCAAAAATTTCGACATTTCTCTGGCTCCTGTCGCACAACTGGATCCTCACTTGGGATAATCTCAGAAAAAAGAAAATTTGCAGGCCCTTCAATCTGCCTTAATTGTAAAATGGATGAGGAATCAGCTGCACACCTCATGCAACTCTGTCCTTTTGGAAGGCGACTCTGGGAGAAAGTAACTTTTCGATGTCGCAAAGAAGGGAGAGTGCTGGGGGACATAAATAATACGCTTCACAATTAGCCCCAAAATCCCTATCAAAGCGAGATTCTCAACATTTTATGGCAAATTGCTCCTGGCATTCTGATGTGGAATATATGGAAAGAGCGGAATAGGCGGATATTTAAGGATCAAGCACTGCAGATGGAGCAAGTTTGGAAAATTATTCATAGCAATATACAAGAAACCCTGTCTACAAAATGCTGGACCCAAGAGGATTTCCCTTCCTCGCCACAGGAACAGGCCATATGGAATAACTGGAAAATCAAAATTCAAAGCCCTAATTCTATTAAAGGTAACTCCGCCATACATCAAGTCTCCCCATCCAGTTGGTCTCCTCCACCCTTAAACACATTTCTGCTCAACTTTGATGGAGCATCGAAAGGGAACCCGGGGAACACGGGTTATGGAGGCGCAATAAGAAATAATCAGGGCAACCCTCTCACGATTTTCTTTGGCTCAATTGGTTGGAACACTAATAATGCAGCAGAACTGGAAGGTTTATGGAGAGGACTTATAATTACGCAAGCTCAAAGGTACACTCCTCTTATAGTGGAAGGGGATTCACAAATTATCATAAATATGGTCTCAAAGATCCAACAGGACAAGGATGTACAGAAGGTGAGTAGCAGCTGGAGATTGGCCACTAGGCTCGAGCTACTCCAAAAATGGCTCAGAAGCAATAAAGCCATATCCTTCAAACACATCAGGAGAGAAGGGAACAAATTGGCGGATCTCTTAGCCAATCTATGAGTAGACAGGGGAAAGGAATTCTTCGAAGGATCGTTGCAGGGAACAGCTTCGGAGACAAAAATATCCACATTCTAGGATATCCTAACCAGTGATATGCAGACAAGGGAAGAAGCTCACCTAGATGCGGGTGTCTGAATGGCATTGAAGAGGTGTTAATCGCTCGCCACGCGGAGAGGACAACGGGCAGCTGAACAGGTTGGAGGTAACAGGTTATACGCCATCAAACATGAAGGGCATTCGTTGCCATTTATTTCATTGTACGTCCCAAGGCACGAGCTATGGTGATAACAGGATGGAGAAGTGCGCCACCGGAACATTCTCCCTGGTTCAGATCTGGTTGCAGGCTGAGAATGTAAGGTCTGGTCTTATGCGGAAGGAGGAAGGTGGTTATGGTAAGCACACGCCTTTTGCTATAGCTTCGCTTAAACCTGTGCATGTTCCTGTGTATGTTCCTGTTTCGGCACCTCCGAATGTAGCAGCGGAATTTGAAAGAGAGACTCGCTCAGGGGAGAAGAGGCTCTGTGGTATTAACGAGCTCTTGGTTGACGAAACCAGCAATTTCAAAATTGTGGATGTTTGGGACTCCCTCCAGGCGATAACCAATCTCCAGGTTGATTCAGGGCAACCACTGTCTTCAAGCTTTCGCGCTGCTGTCAAGAGAATTCACATGGCTCCTCGTTTAAGGGCCACTCCTCGGCGTGGGCATCACCATGGGCAGCGAGGAGGTGTTGGAGGGAGAGGCAGTCATAGCCCTCGCCGGGTCTCACCTCTCGCCTGTGCGTCGCCGCCTTCGAACAGATCCGACGATTCGGGGCAATCCATCAGCAATATAGTCCAATCTTCCAGGTTTCATTATCGCAGTCGAACAAACAAACCTTTCATTTCTGCTCTTGTAATGGTCATCTTCTCTGAAGAAGATGAGGAAGAGGTCAGTATGAAGGATCCCTCTGAGGAACAGTCACCTTATCCTTTGAACAACTCCTCGCCGAGCAGGTGGATGGAGGACAGCTCCTATGCCCCTTCCTCGCAGAGAAAAATTGAGGAAGAGAGCACTTTCACTCACACAGAGGAGCAGGCTGAGGTGCTTCAGGAAATTGGGAGTATGCAGGAAAAGAAAAGTTTGGATTTGACTCAATATCAGGCAAAGACTTCTCAGGAGAAGGTAGACACAAGGCAAACCTCTCCCCAAAATCAAATCATGCACAAGAAGCCGGATAACTCCTATGCCACCCTGCTGTATCCCAAATTTCCACCAGGAATGAAGCTAGAAGACGTCCAGGACGGCGTGGAGATAACCTGGGAGCCCCTAGAACGAGGACATCAGGCAAGGTTCCGAAAATATCAAGTAATATGCTCTGTTTCGCATGGTTAGTTTTCCTGCTCTGTTTTGGTTGCTTGTCATCTTGCATGATTTCGCTGTTTCGGCTCTACCTGTTCGGTTTTCTTGGCTCAGCGTTTGGCGGCTGGAGTACACTCCAGCAAAGAGCGGCACGTCTACAAATTTTGCTCTATCTTTTTTCTTATGCTCAGTTTCCAGGCAGATCTTATGATATGTAACATTTTGCTCATAATTAATTAATTTTATATCCCACGAACTAATTCTTAACAACCTTTTCCTAAGATCTATTTCATAACAGCTAATTCTTGACAAGGATGCTTCTCTTCTATTTAAACAATTGCAAAGATTGAAGTTTTCACCTTTGTCATGAGGATGAACCACATTAGTTGGTTAGACACATTTACTAATTCTCAAGAATTTGATTAATCTAAAAGACAATAATATTACAAGTAAAGTTAACAAAAAATTAAAAGGAATGATATAAAAAAAGTTAAATTAAGAGAAATATTAAATTAAGTAAAACTTAAAATAAAGAAATAAAAGTTGCATGATCAAACATGGGTTGTGTGCATGCCGTCTCTTTTCCATAATTTATTCTATTTAATGGCCAATGAGGAGGATGAGATTCATCCAATCCTTTATCGATTTTCTTGGGAGAAATGTGTTGTGAGACAAATGATTCCCTAGCAATAGTAAGTTGATTGATAGCTCGAGCGTGACCACTTGTAGAAATATTATCTGTAGTTGATCCTATGTTAGGTGGAGTGTCGTCCCCAAAATATTTGTTGTGGTTAGCATAATTTAAAGAGCTTTCAACTCCAAAAGAAAAAAATATCGTCGATACAAGTAAGTTGTCTCTACTCGTGTTTTTAAATAATCTATGTTAAATAGTTTAATAATTGGATCTCTTGATTATAAATCACATAATTGATCTAATTATTTGTATATTTAAATTGTGGGTTGTTACATATGATATCGGGTTCGACTCTATATGACCTTTAGGTAAAAGTTTGACAAAAATACTTACTTAAATTCTTCAATCATTTTGCTTGCAATGACAAGGAGAAATTTAATGAAAATAAATTTGAGAAATACATACAATTTTAATCTTTTTTTTTACAATAACTATTATATAAATTATTAAATAAATATCATTACTTTTAGAATAATTACTAGGAAAATTATTAAATAAATAGCATTATTTTTACAATAATTACTATGAAAATTATTAAATAGATATCGTTGTTTTTACAATAATTATTATGAAAATTATTAAATAAATATTATTGCTCTTGTGAAAGTAGATACTCTATCTTTTTAATATTTTTTGGATGTATATACATACTCTACAATATAATAATATGGATACCTTAAATACATTATTATGTTTTTTTTTTTTTAAATAAAGAAGCCCATTTAGTAATATATAAGCCTAAGTTATTAATTTCAAATTATAATTTTACTTATTAAATATAAAAAAGCTAAAAATTTATTTCAATTTTTTCATTTATTTAAATCAAAAATATATTAAGTTATTTTTTTTAATATAATTGTTATTATAACTTTATGATTGTATGTGAAGTAAAAAGTTATTTAAAGATAAAATAAAAATAGCTATATTTCAAATTGAAAACCGATAACTAAAAAGTTAGGTTTCAAACTCAAAACTAGTTACTCACTAAAAGTATTTTAAATTTTATTATTATTGTTTATTTAAATTAAAAGTTATTTATGTTAGTTATATATAACTCGTTAGGAAAGTTATTTTAGTGTTATATTAAACTTTTTGATTTATTTTTTAAACTAAAAATTATTTTAGAACTAGCTGGAATAAAAACTATTTATAAATAACTAAAATTTATATTCTTAATTATAAATTAGTTATAGATAACTAAAGCTATATCTCAAACTCAAAACCAAAACCCAAAACTTAAGGAGAAGTTTTAGTTAATTTGTTATCACATACATAATTATTAATAATATAAGTATTAGGTATATGTAAAATTATAATAATGATGATATAATAACATTTTAAGAGAGGCTTATATATATGTGTGTGTGTGTTTGTGTGTCTATTAAAAAAAATAGGTGGAAATAGATGGTTTTTATAAAAGTACATGGGAGATAGTTAAAACAAAATTGTATTTATGGTTTGAATAAATATATATATATATACATGATTTTAGAGGACCGTAAAAGGGTAGTGATTTTTTCCTCCTATGGATAGATTTTCATAGAAAACATGTCAACTATTTAATGTATAACATGATACTTTTTTTTAGTTATGTTAATCTTTGTTATATTCATTTTTTTTATAATTTCATTATTTAAATTATCTTTTAATGAACGAAATAAAGTAGTAAAAAAAATAAAAAATCAATATCATAAATCTATGAAAATTGTTAGCTTGCCTCCTAGGCTTTCTCCCTCTTCCGTCCATTTGAATCAATCACAAGGATGGGATAAAGATAAAGCATAATAATTCAAAGTCAAGTTTTTAATAGCTTTTGAAGCAAATCCAACTCATGTGAGGAACAAAAATTTCTTTCTATAATAAATAAATAAAGAAATACTAAAAAATAGTTTAAATAAGGTTAGGGGTAATAAATATTTGTGCCTAAATTTTTCTTTTTGACAAAGTTTGCTATTTGGAAATATAAATCTAGTTATATAATAAATAAATAAATAAAATGAGGTGAAATATTAATAATGAATGTTGTGTAGAATATATATTAATATATAGTATAAAAATGAGTAGCAACTTTAAAGATTGAGACAACATTTAAAAGATGTGGCTTCATCCATTTAATAAACTCGATGAAAGAGTTTGAATTTGTTTAATTATTGTTAAAGTACTATGTTGAAATGGGTAATGAAGGTTGAATTTTTTTAGTTAATTTTAAAGTATTTTCTTAGAATTGACAAGATATCATTCTATTTTATTATGTTTTAGAAGTACGTTGTAATATTTTATTGTATGAATCCCGGATGCGGGTGAACTTTCTAGCACCTAATACAAGGATGGTCGGGCGGGGGGTGTGTGGATGCTTACTGCAGCCAGATGGAGCTGCATGATGTAACACTTAATGATTCACACATTAAAAATCATTACAACATTAATAACCGGATTGCATTGTAATAATCGATCTGCAATGAAGCACAACAGAATCTACATTATCACTCTTCTCATCAGCATTTCCGGGCAAAACAAGGGTGAAGGTTCAGGTGCCAGAGACAGTTCAGAACATTTTATGGCTCTAGTGCGAAAAGTTAACAAAATCTCAGGCCTTCACGCTCCTTTCCACCGGCTACGATTTCTCCCAGGTAGCAATTGTGCTATATCCTCGATAACTATTTGTTTCGCTTCCATAGTTAATATCAAAATGCCTAGAGAGCGCCCCAGAATGGGAAGCAGGAGAGGCAGCTCTCGGGGCCGGATCCTTCACCAGGTGTCATCCACAACTTCAAACCCCTCGTTTGAGGCCTCAAACTATACTTTATACTGCTATCCGGTGACCAGGAGAGGGCGTGGCAGAGAAAGGGGCTAGATAATGACAAAGCTGAGTTCTCAGCACACCAGATTGCACACGTCTCACTTCGACCTCCCCTGTAGACTGGGTAATTCCTCCTTCATTGTTTCGGTCACTGTTGAACTGAATGAGCAAGCTGGGGGTTCGGAGACAACAGGCTCAGGAATTCCTTAGCAACAGAGGATGGAGCACCAGACAGCTCCCACGATGAATGTGACTAAACAAAGACAGGATAATAGAGGCTGTGTAATTCAGAATATGCCCACTCAAGCTGGCCCAAGCACTCCTGCAGCAGAAGATAGTGCTAGAGCAGAGGGACATTCCCTGGAGTATGAAGAACTAGAGCATTTTGGCCATTGCATCATTGAGGAACAACCTCCAACTCAGCATGAGGACTGAACAGGCTTGCGTGTCCCTGGTTTTGTTCATTGGTCGAATGCGGTGGTCCATACCTCTCATGTTTGAGTGTTTTCGGTCCTGTTTATTTGTTAACAGAGGATTTGTCTATCCTAAGCATGTAGTGTCCGGTAACAAGTCTTTACAACTCTTCTTGAGGGCCGGTATCCCCTGCCTGGGCAACATTCCATGTCGGTCAGTTAATATTTTGACTCAGGTGGCTTTCAAGTGAAAATGGTGTCACTGTCAAGATTCATAGTCTTTAGTTTTGGACTCAGCGATTCTAAGTCCTAAGCTAGTTTTTGCAAGTCTTGAGATAGTTAGTCCACTCTGCACGATCAGTATGTTGTTACATGGGCTGGAAATTTTGAGACCCTCGTCTCGTTGTATGAATATTTTGTATTAATATAGAAGTAGACTAATTTAGAAAAAAAAAACATTTTATTGTATGAAGGTTTATAAAATTATTATTTATAATAAGTATGAGTGTGGTATTTGGTTTAATAATAAATTTGAGTGTAAATTAATAATTGATAAAGAATTTCCCGGATCCAGGTGTCTGATCAGGGTATAGGTTCGTGTGCGTGGACAACTGCTTGGGGGGGCGCGTGGCTCCTCTCATCCGCCACTCCTTCTCCCACAACACCTTCTCTTAATTCCCCTGCGTACAAGATTTATGCCACATTAATGCAGCATGACTCTCTTTCTCCTCCGGTTTTTCCCCTTAACATGACGCCGTCCACTTGCAGCATTCACATTTCTCCTCTTCACTCAATTCCCTCCTTCGCTACAGTGGAGGTCTGCCCTCAAACCACTCCAGGGATTCTCTGGGTCCTCGCTACTTGGGAGAATTGCTAGATGCGCTTACAGATCCCTCCCTGCCTCATCTGCAATCTAGCTAGCCTCTTAGTCTCTGCTCTCCATCTCGGCCTTCTGGATACTAAGGCCAAGCCTGCGCTTAACCTTTCCTGCCTCCTTAGTCTCTCAAGATGCCTGGAACAACCTGGTCTGTTGGATATGCCGAAACTATGTCAGAGGATGAGCAGTAGGAAGGGCAGCTCCAGGGGGTGAACAGGCCGCCAAGCATCCTCCTCTACAATAGATTCTTCGACTTTCTGTTCGGATTTCAGCATGGATCGATATCCAGCTACAAGAAGTGGATGGGGCAGAGGCAAAGTTATACACAATGTGGCAACGAGCTCCCTCAACTCTAACTCTGCTCAGTTCCAGTTCCCTTATAGTCACGACAATCTCTCCTTCATAGCCTCTGTTACCATCGAGCTCAAGGAAATCAATGTTGTTCAGGTTGTAGGTTCCCTTGGGACGATGACAGAAAAGACAGCGAATGATAAACTTGGCATTGTCCAGATGAACTATGTTCCGAGAAAAGCTTCAGGCTCAGGCAAAAGCACGGCTTCCCAAATCTTGAAAGATCAGGAAGGCCCGAGTTTATCAGCTTGCAGAGAGGGCCACCCCTCTGAGGACGAAGAAAATTACCAATTTGGCTGCCGCCTAGTCGAAGAATAGCCTCATCCTCCCCATGGTGATTAAATAGCCAGTCTCCACCGCGAAGAAGGCACCCTGCCAGCCCTTGGTCTCTAGCCTTGTCTACAGACTTTGCTGCTTTTGAAGTTAGTATTCAAATTTATTTTTCAAGTAGTGTCTCTCGGCTTATTAGTTATGATCTGGTTCTTCCAGTAATTGTTGTAATAAGGCCCCCGTTCAAGTTATAGTTCCATGTAAAACATTGGGGTTTCTTTTTTATTTGTTGCTCAAGTCACGGTGAGGCTCTTGGCAGTTCTCCAATGCAACACTTAGCTGGTTTATCACTAAACACTGATAAGTTATTGTGTAAACATTCTGATCCTCCAGGCTCACTTTCAAGACGCCATGACCTCGATGTACTATATTTTTGTATTAATATAGAAGTAGACATATTTAGAAAAAAAATAATTGATTAAGAATTTATTTGAACATTAAAGAAAAGAGAAGATGAAATAAAAAATGACAAGATGCAAGGATTGAGATCATATTTGATTATTTATATTGGAGGAGAAGTGAATAAATAAGAACCTAGTAATAATGATCTTGATTAGTTGGTTAAGTAAGATGGCGTGATTGAAATTTGGATTCATGATGAATGTTGGTAGTTTGTTGGTTGAATTTTCTCTAACGATGTAGCCTCCTCATGCAGAAGGAAATAATTGTAATGAAATCCTAACCATGAACATTAGGAAGAGGTCATCAAATATGAATTAACATTCAAGACTAATAATAGGCTAAAGCTACGTAGTTACATGTGCAAACTAGGCGTGGAAAATCATATTTAAGTGAATTAAGGTGGATTATGTACAAATTGATTATTTTGAAATTAATGTAGGTCATGTGTCTTGAAGAGGTTGTATTAAAAGATAACTATATGAATTTCATTTCACTAAGATATGTATGTTTCAATTTCTTAAGATGTACAACTTTTAGAGTGATCCATTGTGGAAAGTTAACAAAATATTGGAAGGTTGAAGTGTTTTAAGTTTTTTATATCCAAATGAGATGGGGGCAAATCCAAAAAAAAAATCAGACTTATTTATGATGAAACTATGGGGTGATGGTTACTATGACAACCAACTAAGAATGATGTAATTTGGAAGTGAGAATTTAGTGATATAAATGAAAGGAGGTAATGTTCATCAATTATCATGTTTTCTTATCAAATGGAAAATATTAGTATGATATACAATCCATAAATAATTAGGAGTTTCATGTGGAATGTATTTAAAGTGGGTGTGGAATATATTTAAAGTGCTTATAGAATAGAATTCAAGATGGCATGACTTTGTTTCAAGGATATCTCCTCTTAGAAAGGGGAAGGAAAATGATACAAAATTTAAATAATAGTGATAACAACTAGCATTGTTTAAAAATAAGTATAAGGAGACAAGGATATTAAAAATTATTAAAAGAATAAAAAGGGAGGGGTTCTAAGATAAATCCTTATTCTAAATAGTATATGAAGTTATATAAGAAGGAATGACAAGGGAGGTTCTTATAAATCTATTATTAATGATAATGAACGGTAGTAATGGTGACCATGATAAACTTGGAATAATGAGAAAATAGTATTGGATAGATACTTAAGGGAATGAGTGGAAGTTTCACAAACAAGCATAAGAAATTAACAAGAAGTAATAAACTATCCTAGAATATGATGGAAGATTTTGCAATAGGGATTGATAACAATTAATGAAGTTTAATTATCATGATAATTATGGAGTTATTAGAGTTGTAGGAATTATGGTAAACTATGATTACATAATCCATGAATGTTTGTAGCACGTGAATAAAGAAGATAAACATAGAAATTGCGAAGATTTTGGGAGTGGAAACTCAAAAAATGCATTAGCATTAAGGTATTGTTTTCATGGTAAGTCCAACATTAGTAATAGTTGAGCATGGTTTTCATGTGAATAAAAATGATATGAAATTTTAAAATTGGAGTAGCTAATTAAATTTCATACAGTTCTTAAGGTGCATAACATTAAAGTGTGAAGGGAGCTATGAAAATGTATTAGTGTCTAGGGCTAAATTATGAGGTCTATGTCTAGAAAGTTATCTTAAGAATATTGATGAGTAGATTGAATAATATGATTGGTATGAGTCATAATGATGACCTACAAAATTTAGAAGTCTCAAGATTGGAATTTGTGAATACTTCTAATTGGTGAGAAATGACAAGTGATAAACTGGAGAAACATTTCAAGGATAACAATCATTTAACTTTTGGAGAAAGGAAATAAACTATGTAGACTAAAGATAAAACTTTGTGTATGAAGCTATGAAAAGCGGTATCAAGATGGGAACTCAATGAAATAAGTAGATATTTTGTGGATGTACAATAACAATTAAATGTGTGATGGATAAATCACCAAGGGACAACAAGCCCTCATGAAGGTGGATTAAATGTGGCATAAGACTTAAATAATGATGACCTAGTGTATATATATCATTTGGATAAGAAAACTATGTATAATGATCATGGAATTTTAATTTATATTGATAATTTAGAGAATGTTTGTACACCAAGTAATATCTTAAGAATGAATTCCACTAAAACTTCCTCGGGGAAGGATGATTACATGACAAGAGATTAAGTCTCAAGATGATGAGTATCATTTAAAATTTAGTGATGTACATAAATCAATATACCTACATGTAAATCATCAACTTCCTAGTTGACAGATGTGGAAATGATTAATGAAAAGTAATTGGTACCTTGATGAAAACATGACACTAATAGTATTTGTGAGATAGCCTACAACCTAGAGGGATGTTGAATATTCTTATTTCCTAGTTGGTATTCATTATTTATACAAGGAAATGGAACTTATTTTGTGAAGTACGATAAGAACGCATATGGTGTATTATTGTTTTATATCTTATAAGTATTGAGATTATTCTCATATTAATGATGTTTCATGAGGTGGTGGTGTGTGGTAAACAGTATAGTTATGATGAGAGGTTAATGATGCATATGTGGTGCTTGTTTATATAATTTTTATGTTCATTATGTTGTATGTTTATTAGGAATATGATATGCATAGTGATTATGATGTTAATGTATGAGGTATATTGACATGGCACTTATTATGTGATGATATGTCTTTGATGTTGATATGCTGATTTTATAACTTAGGAGAATATTATGATGTGAAGTATGTGCTAATTGTATATAGATTTATGACATGCAAAATTTTGTGATAACAAAGATGTTATGTTGTCATGATGACATGCAATATTTTGCATGTGGGTTATCTTCTATGATGTTATAATTATAACTAATGCATCGGATGTATTTTGAGATGTGGTGATTGACAAGAAATCCAATAATGTGTCTCAAGGGTTTGTTTATTTCATGATCTCATGGATGCCCATACCTGCAAGGGAGAATATGTAATGCCATATGGGCTAGAGGCAAACTCAATCAACACTACATATGTTAGTGGTCCCTTTATCTTGTATAGATCTAACAACTCTCGAGAGGCTGTGGGACCACCTTGAGGAGGCTAAATCACTGATATTGGAGGCCAAGTGCCTAATATTAGAATGGGACGTTGAATTTTGGTAAGCATGTAAAGACATTGATTCCTGGGTTTGTGTTCTTATTGACTGTGGAGTGAGTTGGCCAACCTTGTGAGATGCCTAAAGAAATTGAGTACTGGGACGAGATGCCTACCTTGGGGCAACTGCAATCTAAGCTGGGTGCAATACTTAGAGCTAACTTTGGGTTATGGTACAGAATGATGAGGCTGATGCCTAGCTCCAAAAGTGGGAAAAAGGACAGAGATTCCTTGAGATTTCTCAGGTGTCGCGGAAATTTTCAATGCCTGCTGGTTATACTAGTTCAATAGAGCTTGCAAGGATAATGTGAAGTAATAAATAAATAAAATGTTAAAGGATTCAACTTAACTTCGGGATGATTTCCTTTAATGAGAGGGATGTAATTGTCCCTAATTAATAAATAAAATAAAAAAAATAAATAATTATATAAATTAATATAGTAGATTAATATTAATAAAAAAGAAAGATAATAATATAAATAATAATAGTAAAAGTAATAAGGAATAATAGTAAATAAATAATAAATAATAAAGAAAATATAATAATAGTAGATAAATAATAAACAATGAGGAAAATATGAGAATAATAAATAAATAAAATAGTAAATAATAAATTGGAGTTCTAAATAAATATATATAAACGTAAACTTAAAAAATATTAAAAATAAGTAAAGTTACTAAAAAGTAAAAGGGAATAATATAAGGAAGAGTTAAATTAGAGAAATAGTAAATTAAGTAAAAATTAAAATAAAGAAATAAAACTTGCATGTTTACACATGGAATGTGTGCATGCGGTCCCCTTTCCATTTTTTTTGTCTATTTAATGGATGATGAGGAGGATGTGATTCATCCGTTCCTTCATCTATTCTCTTGGGAGAAAAGTATTTTGGGACAAAGGATTCCCTCATAGTAATATATTCATTAAGGCTCGGGGGTGGCCAGTTGCAGAAATATTATGTACAGTTGAGTATACGGTTGGGTGGAGAGTCATACCCAAAATATTTATTTCAGTTCGCTGAATTCAAGGAGCATTCAACTCCAAAAGTACAAGGAATATCGTTGATACACGTAAGTCATCTGCACTCGTGTTTTTGAAAATTCTATGTTAAATAGTTGAATAATTGGGTGTGATGATTATAAGCTGCATAATTGATATAATTAGATGAATATTTAAATTAGATGAATATTTAAATTTTCGATTGTTACAATTTTAGATTAAAAAATTAACATATTTCATTATATATTAGATTCTAAATTCTAAATTGGTTATATTGTGTTAATTTACATTGAATAAAAAATTACATATAAGTTCGAGCGTCTTGACACATGTTGGATATTTTAATGTGGGTGATAACTTTTACAATTGCGATAACCTTAGAAGCTCTTATATATATATATTATATATATATATATATATAATATATATATATACAATATATTATAAAACTAGTAAATATCTATATTAAGTTTAGATTAAATAACTAAGCTAAATCAAATATTATTCATAAAAGCATCTTCTCGAATTTCCACAAATGAGATTTTATATCTTAAATCTTTATTTCTCTTTGCATTTTATAATCCAATTAAATAAATCTATTGTTATTAAATATATTGATATTTATATAGAGAAAAAAGATACAAACTCATATCAAATATTTTACTTCATGATTTTTTAGAATATTATACCATCTCACAATTTTGATCCGTAGTTTATAAAGATCGATGCTCATCTTTTTTTTCCTCTACTAATGCTTTATTAATAGCAGTGGAAGGTTAATTTTTTTTTGGTTATTATTAATGATTTTAAATTACACGTATGACAAAATATAATTTCAGTAGGTAATGATTTACACATCTATCTTATAATAAATTATAAAAAGTAACCAAATAAAAAAAAAAAAAAAAAAAAAAAAAAAAATGTTTCTTGTTGGTAAAGTATCACTAGTATGTCAAATTTATAAAAATATGAATTTTATAATTTAAAAAATGATAACACTAATTTAATTATATAATTTAAAGAGTAAAAATTTATATTCTTAAGTCTAATTATAATTAAAAAATCACTTTATGACACATTTCACATTATTAAATTGATATGGATAAACTAATTTAATGTTTATGAACTGTTTATATAGTTATATTAGTTATTCTTCTTTATTTTGTTGGATAAATGGATATTTTCATTCATAAGAAAAAGTTACATATAGCTTGAATTTCCAAACCAAAACTAAAATACAGTGGGTTTTTGAAACTAATAATCTTCCTACCAAAAAATGACTATGATAATGATAACCGCATGGAAGACTTTGATTTCAAGAGGAAAATTCATGTGACTTTTGCATGACTTTCCCCAAGTTCACTTGCTAGTGTTTTCTTGGATTAGTGTCATGTTGCTATTGCAACCTCGTTTTTAGCTTCTTTACTGGAGACCACCTTGAAGTCCATCATTTAAACCCAAGATTGAAGTGTGAGGAAATCAATTGCAACCATTTTCTTTGAAGATGGACCTTACACAAAATCATAACCTCTTGAGATAACATGTCCTTAACATATTTTCCATGTCATTACGCCACAAGGGAAATCAGTCATCGGTCATCTAAATCCATATCTTCTAGCAGATCTTTTAGTTTATCCTTTTCCAATGGGGACCTTATCATTTCCTGTGGTAATGAATTTTTCTACTGCCACTTAACATACTTTTGCATTACATCTAAGTGGATATGGGATTTACCTTTTCCTGATTGCATGCTTGATGGAATGTTGAATTTCTCTTGGGGCTCCTTCGAAGTGTCTATTTCCGATATAGGGATTTGATTAGGATTTGGTGTACCCTAGGCAATCAAATTTCTTCTTCATTGGGGGATTTTCCATGAATCAAATGTATCTTTTTGAGAAGCATTTTTTTGAAACTATTACTTGGTAATAATTGGACAATCCCTAATAATATATCTGTATTCATGACAATGTGACATCTAAAGGGGACATTTCCTGATCTAAAGATTTCTTCCAAACGCTATCATGATTGTATGTGTATTTATGGAATAGAGTATGATAAATTCATGTATACATAAATCCATGCCTAAGAAGTGTACCGATAGCATGAAAATTTTTTTGATGGCACTTTTGATGCCTTCAAGGCTTTCCACCTCCAAATATGGCTTGGGAAGATAAAAGAGATGGACCCACATAGAGGCAGCAAGGAAATCCTCCTCCTATGTATTATAATGCTCATTCCATAATCACATTAAGAGCTTTGAATTGCTAAAAAAATATGACCCCCTTTCAAAATCCTTTGATCTATCTTCCTATCTAAACTAAATATCTTTGAAAACAAATCTTAGCCCCTAACTCCAATTCTATTTGACATTGGGTGTTGCATTTATTTTAGATCCACCCAATCAAAACCTTTTTAGAGGGCCATCATAAATTTTCACATCAGTTCATGATCCTACATATATTGGATATATTAGCTAATCTTACTATATTTAAGCTCATATTTTGGATCTTGCACTTCCTTTCACACAAACCACCCTAGATTCTTAGGCTACCACAATGCATCTAATGAACAGTTTTCTGCAAAAACATAAGCCACATAATCCCCTCTTTGCTTAGTTGATCTTTGAAAAGGATGCCATATGTGAGGAGATTCATTGGGAATACCAATGTATTTATACTCATTAGGAACTCCCGAAGGGGGTAGATCCCCTCTTACAAAGTGAAGAATAGATAGATAAATATGTAGAAAAAACCCTAGAATTTATATAGTAGAGCAAAAAAAATTATTATATTGATTCATATCGTAATTAATAAAATTTTAAATTTCATTTTATTTTTTTTAAATATTGAAAATCATCTCATTAGGTTACTAAAGATATTTAAACGATAGAGGTGATTTAATGTCTGACATGATATAAATATATATATAGAAAATACTAAATATGATGTTATGTTATTGTAATGTTAGATTATAAAATAATATTTAAAAGTACAAAGTAATAAAAAATATTAAGTTCTATTAAATTTACTATATTATAAACAATTTATTTAAAAAAAAAATTATAATACTCATATTAAATTAAATAATAATAATAATAATAATAATTAAAATTAATGTTCTAAAACTTCATCTTAAAATATAATTATTTTAAATATATATATATATAATAAATAATATTATTAAAGTTAATACAATTTGCTTGTATAAATATATAATAAATTGAAAATTAAAAATATAATTATTCAAATTCATATTATAATTAAAAAAATATTTAACACTATATATCTTAGATTCACTCTAATTCAATTTGACCCGACCAATATATTTTAATTTTCATATTGGTAGCCATAGCTCTTTTTTCCTGTTCTTTTTTGGGTTCCTTTAGTGTTGTTGCTTTTAACCAAATCATATTAAAGATTATATTTTTTTTAAATCTTTGCAAAGTATATTACTTTTAATATGTTTGTAATTTTATTATTTTTACAAAATAATAATCATATTAATTTAGAATTTCAGTTTTTCTGTGAAATACATATTAACTTTTAATATTGGTTAATTATTTTTTATTAAATAATATTTTACATAATTTCTTTCATTTTTTTTTATTTTTTTTTTCATTTATATTTATTTTCATAGTTTTATGAGAATCTACATGTGAGAAACCTCATGGAGCATATTTTTCTATTTTCTTGATATAAGATGATGTGGTTGTTGTGTGAGACCCACATGGATTGCACCCATTCATGATGAGTAAATGATCTATAGGGGTTTTATTATTTCTTTAGAATATTTACAAGTTGAATATTAATGAGGCCAAATTGAGTTTTAATCGATCTTAAAATTTGTATCTTAGTCGGGTCATCACATTCCTTCGAAGTTGAAGAGCCCAAAAAGAAAGATTTTAAAATTGATAGATAATTAATTCAAGATCTGGGTGAATTTCTAGGCAATTTAGGGAGTTTTTCCCCATGAACACTTTCTTTCCTCCTCTAAAATCTCAATGATGAAGGTTCTCATATGGATTATAAGGGGCCATAATGGAAAAATCAAGCATCACATTCTAAAAAGAAAGATTTCTAAAGGAAATCCTGATATCCTTTTAATACAAGAGACCAAATGTGATCACCTCAGTCTAAGTCAGCTAGTCAGGTTGCATGCAACCTACTAACATCTCACATTTCTGACTGAGAGTTTAGCTCATAGATTTTTCATTTTTTAAAATAATTTCTTAATTGGGAACTGAATACTTGGTCTGATGGATAAGGTAAACACCCTCTAGAATGTGCATTGCATGAAGGGATGAAATGAAGTTTCAAGTTTTTATCTCTTTTTCACTGACCTATGCTCTCAGTCACTCCCATGACAATGCCTCTAAGAAATTTTCAGCATGTGATCGCTACCATATGTTTCTTCCTTGTGACTATGAACTTTTCCAATCAGTTTTATACCATTGACCTTGAACTCTAATCCACGTTTTCAGGGCTAGGATTCAAGCCTCCACCCAGAACTCAATGAATCTTCCAGGAATGATGAATAACGCAGAAAAAAATATTATAAACCAAAAAACTGAAGAAGAACTTGACCTAACCACTCTCAAAAAGGACAAATATTTTATTAAACACATGGTAAAAATGCAACCTACACATCATGAATGCATATTTGAACATAGGGATTTGAAACTTATGTGGAAGGAAAAATGCCTTCTCACAATTTTTTGTAACACCAATTAGGTCATGCATTCATTAAGAAGACATTCATTAATTAAATGTGATAAGAGCCATACTTAGATCTATCATATAACCAACATATTATGAGGTAGATAACAATGATAGAACAACTATTAAAGCCACATAATAACAAGTATAATTACTTATCCAAGACAAGAGAAGATTGGGTGAAAACAATATTTCTTTCATCCACCCCCACTCCATATTCCATGATAGAATGTGGGATCTCATGGGATAAACCAATCCACAAATAAACAAAGGAATCCATAGCGTAAAACACCTCCATCCTCACCATACCACAATCTCAACTAAGCTAGTCCCTAGCATCAAAATTCCTTAACCATCCCTTGAGGAATTTTGCTGTCTCCACCCACCTATTTAGGGCTTCCTAGAGAAAACCATTTCCACCCCCAACCCTTGGGGTTTTCCTCAGACCACCTCATGCAGAACCAAAACGTTTCGTTAATCGATAGCTAACCAAGAAAGAATCCCCTCACACCATGGTTATGTAGAAATGGAAAGAAAAGGCTAAAACCATAGTTCAAACCCGACAAAACCCATGCAAACGACAACAAATTAATTGAATACAGACATGCACATAACATGCATGCCAAAACCAACTAGGAAATTATATATGCCACATCTTACCTGAAAATATTCTCATTAAGTTACTTGATGAAACCTTTCCTTTATTGATTCTTGTGTTCCTTTGCTTTCCTTGTCCTTCCTTTTCTTGTTTTCTTTCCTTGTCCTCCTGGTTATCCTCTCCTCTTTAACACTAATTCTAAAGAAATAGAAAACGTCCCCAAACTGATGCTCTGATATATTTTTATTATTTATGCACCTAATTTCTTCATTTTCCTTAATTTTCGTTCAATTTGCTCCTCACATGCAACTTCTGACCTTTCACCTCCCTTTTCTCATATTTTCCTTTATTTTCATAAACAAAATACCAATAATGCATTTTTACCTTTTCAAAGCCTTTGTCATTGCCTTTGCTAATTTCTCCTTAG
Organism: Pinus taeda; assembly: GCA_000404065.3. Lineage (NCBI taxonomy): Eukaryota > Viridiplantae > Streptophyta > Pinopsida > Pinales > Pinaceae > Pinus > Pinus taeda. The sequence continues at coordinate 3,590 of APFE031579914.1, read as the reverse complement.
CCATACAATTCGATGATGTTTGTGAAAACAATATGTATGTAAAAGCTTGGCAACATACAAAACTTAATAGGGAGTAACGGAAGACAGAACAAGAAGGACCCTACGTAGAACTAGGGATTGGGGTAGAATACTGGAGTTGGATACCATGGAGGGGCGAGAAAGGGGGAGTTCTTGTTCGGTCCCTATAATACTAGTGATTACCCCATTACTATTGTAGTTGTATCCCTTATTAATATTGTTGTGCCCCTATTGTCCCCATATTATTATTATTATGCTCCATACAATCCCTCTATTTTTATTTTTGTGGCTTTATATTATTATTGTTAGGTCGGCTAGGTTATATTGTGACTCCTTAGAATCCTATATATAGAAAGGAGGTTTTATCAGTATCATCCAAGAATTGTTAATTTATGTAATGTAAAGGAGGCTTCCCCCTCGAAGAGGCTGAATTCTAAGGCGTTTATCTATCTTTTATATCTTTCTCTTGAGCTGGTTTCATAACATTTGGTATCAGAGCTTTGGATTCTAGGGTTTAGCTGCTCCAAATAGGTCATCGTGGAATTTTCACTATAACTTTTTTTCTGCAATGTTTCAAAAGCTAAATACAAAACCCATTTGAGAAGAAATCTTGTTGAACCTTGGTTCCAAATTTCAGAGCTTTTTTCCCTATATTTGTGGAGATATGATTTGAGGAAGTTGGTCTTTTTGCAGACTCCTCAATTACATTCCAAATAGGTGACTCGGGGAAAAACTTCATAACATTCTCTCTGAGCATTAGATTGAAGTTTCATTAGAAGGTACAGAAACAGGACGGACTGTAGTTTCTTGTATATATTTTTCAGAGCCAAAGGTCGAAATAGTGACTCGTGGCACATCGTACAAGTTCTCTACTGAACTAGTCTATAATCAGGTCACTGTGGGAGATTTCAGATAACTCGTCCTTGGAGAATCCAATTTGGATCAAACTAGTGGCATTGGAAAGAGCACACAGAGGTCTACTATAGTTCGCACTTTCAGAACTGGATGATCTAAAAGTATATATATACATCAGAGGCAATATCGAGCTCCTACAAAGTGAAAAATGCTGTGTAGATTTTTTTAATTTTTTGCTTAATCTTGTTTTGAAAATTTATTTTGGATGAATTCAAAGGGCATAGTAGAGCATTATTATCGGTAATGGATGCCCCAAGGAAAGAAAATGAAAACACCTAGTAAGCAACCTGAAAGCTCTAGCAAGACTCATGAAGAAGAGCAATAAATGCTACATGATATATCAAAATTACAAGACCAAGTGCAACAAGTGTCACTTGCTCAAAAGCTAATATAAAATAAGATAAATGGCGTGGAATCTAGGATAAAGGGTGTGGAAGCCAAGATGGACGATTTGAAGATAGATTTGAAGAGATACATGGAAGATTTGAAGATAGATTTGAAGAGAGACATGGCAGATTTGAAGACAAATTTGACAAATTTTCTACAAGAAATACTTACTAATGGTGAAAAGGTAGTAAACTAAACTCATGATGTGAACAAAAAAAATGTTAATCATGATCTCATAGACTCTAATGCGGGATCAAACACCCACCATATTCCGAAAATCGATATGAGGAAATTTTATGGCAAGGATACTGCAACATGGATATTACAAATGGAGCAATTTTTTTATCTCATTTGTGTGCAAAACACACAAAAGATATGTATTGCAACTTTATATTTGGAACCAAATCAGTTTGTATGATATCAATGGATTTGCTCTCGTAAACAAATTATTACTTGGGAAATTTTTACAGAAGAATTGACAGCACATTATGAGGATACAAAAAGCAACACTTTTTTTAGCCAATTGATAAGTCTCAAATAAAAGGGTTCAATAATGGACCACATTGAGGAGTTCCAAAAATTGAACATAAGGGTAGAAAATATTCTAGAGGAGCATAGGATTGATGTGTTCATAGGGACTTTAAAGGATAATATCCAACACGATGGTCACCTTTGGGAACCTAATTCATTAGAGAAGGCATTAAGGTTAGCAAGAAAAATGGAAAGAAAAATTATGGCAACTAGGAAGAATACCACTCACAACTATAAAGATGGAAGTGTTGTTGCCCCTAGTCTTCCACAACGTATAAGGTTGACACCACAACAATTGGAAGAAAAAAGTGCAAAAGGGCTTTGTACTAGTTGTGATAGTAAATACACTAAAGGTCATAAGTGTGCTAAGAAGAAATTATTCTACATAGATTGTGAAGAGGAAGAAGAAAAGGAGCAAGAAAAGTCAAAAGAAGAGGATATACTCCAGGAACAAAGCCTAGATGAAGAACAAATGAATCCGACCATATCTTGTAATGCATTGGTGGGAATTACCACTCCTCAAACCATCAAGATAGAAGGACAAATCAAGAAGAAAAAGGTAATAGTGTTGATTGATTCAGGAAGCACCCACAATTTTAATCATTGTAAGGTAGCAAAAGAATTGAATTGCTTCCTATATCCAGCACCAGAGTGTCAAGTGATGATTGCAAATGGAGGAACAATAAATTGCTCTGAAAAATGCCATAATGTCAAGCTATCCATGGGAGAATATGTATTGACTAGCCCAATGCTTTCCATTCCAATGGGAGGTGCTGATGTTGTACTAGGAGTCCAATGGCTACAATCCTTGGGTACAATAGCTTTTAATTTTCAAGAACTTTTCATGAAATTTTCTATGGAAGGAAAGGAAGTTGTATTAATGGGTATTGTAGGGAAACCAAGAAAGATAATCAGCTCTAATGGTATGAAAAAGCTTCTAAAAAAGGAACAAAGAGGTGTAATTGCACAATTATGTTCGCTAGATGTTTCCACATCGGAATCTTCTATTTCTACAGATCTCCAAAAAGTCTTGGATAATCATTCCAAGGTATTTGAGACTCCTAAAGGGCTCCCACCTATGCGTGATCATGATCATGCTATTCATCTAATTCCAGGAAGTGTTCCTCCAAACATCAGGCCGTACAGATATCCCTATGTCCAAAAGAGTGAAATTGAATGTATGGTTGCAGAAATGCTAGAGGCTGGTATAATTCAACCGAGTCAAAGTTCTTTCTCTGCTCCAGTTTTATTGGTGCACAAGAAGGATGGATCATGGTGCATGTGTCCGGATTATAGGGAGCTCAACAAGCTCACTATTAAAGATAAGTTTCCCATTCCTGTCATTGATGAATTACTAGATGAATTGCATGGATAAATTTACTTCACCAAGTTGGATCTTCGTTCAGGATATCATCAAATCAGAACGAAGACTGAAGACATTCCGAAAACAACATTTAGAACTCATGAGGGTCATTATGAATTTTTGGTCATGCCTTTTGGCCTTACCAATGCACCCTCAACATTTCAAGGTTTGATGAATTCAATTTTCCAACCATTCCTTAGAAAATTTGTGTTAGTATTCTTTGATGATATACTAATCTACAACAAGTCTTGGAAGGATCATGTTGAACATGTTGACAGGGTGCTACAACTATTGGAGGAAAAACAATTATATGCAAACAGATCCAAATGTTTCTTTGTAGTACAAGAGGTGGAATATCTTGGTCATATTGTATCTC
>APFE031579912.1:199204-217542 GCA_000404065.3 Pinus taeda | reverse complement strand
AGGGCTAGCTACGAGGTGAAATGGTTTGATGTAGCCTTGAGAGTTTGTCTATCTCAGCCTAGGTGAATTCCAAGCTCTAACAGGTATCATAGCTTGGTTCCTTTAGTAACATCTTAACCCTCTAGAAGTTAGTTTTTAGAGCATAGAGATGGTAAAGTCAAAGAAACATGTTACAAGGATTTCAAAGGAACGTACAAGTACAACAGAAATTCAAGAAAGTGAGTATTGTGTACCAACCCCTGATTTTGATGCAGATAATTACTGGATATGGGAATCCAGGATGGAAGTTCATTTGCAGGCACATGGAGTATTGGAATCAATTGTTTCTATATACACATCTACTGATGAAGCTAAAAGGTACAATTCAAATGCCATGAATGTAATTTTGAATGTTTTGCCAAATTCTGTGAAAACAAAAGTTGGTCAATGTTCAACAACTAAATCTCTTTGGGAAAATCTTCATAATCTCTATTCAACAAAGAAATCAGGTCAATATGTTACTAAAAATTTGGATCCTTCTAATTATGATGAATAAATTAGAGAAATGAGTAAAACAGTGTTTCAAAATCAAGTGATCAAGGTGATAAAGGAACTCAAAAGGAAAAAGGAAAAAACAAGACTTTTGGAAGTAGAATTGAAGACAGTAAAAGAACTCCTCAAAGAAAATGAAGAGTCTGAGAAGGTGATTAGCAGTCTTAGAACTCAATTGGAATAAATCAAAAATATAGCAACATGATACCTCAAGAGAGAAGTCCAACAGAAACAACAAGAACTCGACACAACGTTTGCGAAGATTAGCAGGATCACACAACAGATGCAGGAAGCAAGAAGTGAAAGAAAGGAATATGATCAAAGATACATATCCACTATTGACAAAAAGAAAAAGGAATTAGAAACATATTTAGTATAAATAAGAAGGCTTGGGATTGAAAATGAGAAGCAGAAGGAACAGATACAGGTTCTTAACAGAGAACTAGAGATGACCACTCTTCTCAAGTTATAGGTTGAGGAGGAAGGAAAAAGAAGGAATATCTTGAAAATATGGTTTCAAGAAGATCTTGCTCAAAAGAAAGAACTTGATGCAACCCGTGATGAGATCAAAAAATTCAAGGGATCGCAAAAAGAACACTTACAAGATAAGACAGATGTAGAAGCAAAAATGAAGGCAATTAAAGTTGGTAAAGCTCCAGGTCATCCACATCTTTACAGGATGATTCTAAGAAGGAAGTTGATCAAAGTGAAAAGCCAAAGAAGAATGTTGCAACTCCAAATAACAATACCAAAGAAATCAAGAACAAAGGACCACAACAAACTACAACACCACCTCCAAAGAAGAATGAAAAATCTTCCAGGTATGTTTGTTTGTTTAATGGTTATTGTTTTTTATGTGCTAACTATGGACATATGGCTAGGGATTGTGAATTTTTTGACAGGTACAATCATTATCTGCAAAACCCTAGAAGCAAGCTTGCAGGATCACGAGACAGGTTCCATGATGATTTTTTCAGAAGAGAATACGTTCTAGATGGGCCAAATATTAAATGTTTCAATTGCCATAACTATGGCCATAGCGCTCGCAATTGTGGATATCAGATAGAATCACCTATGGACAACATTGAATGCTTCAAGTGTCATAACTATGGGAATATGGCTTGAGATTGCAGGAATAAGAAGGTTTGGAAAAGGAAACAGGTACAGGAAGACAAAGAAGATAACAAGGTTTCAGTATTTATGCTTTCAGGATTTGTAAAAGCAAAAGGTCATGAGGAAATAGTAGTTGCTTCAGATAATGACTCAAGTCAAGATGGCCCATTAGGTGACTCACTATTTTGAACAATCTAGCATGTTGACTCCTTAATGTTTGTAGAGGAGGAGTCTATGCAGCAGTACATGGCACAAGTCTACAATTGACAGGAAGGTAGTTTGAACAAGATGGCAATTTCATTACAGATTAAGGGGGAGAAAAACAGTTGAAGGATTACAGGTTATCGGGAACAAGGCAAGGTTAGTATGCAAAGGATATGCATAGGTTGAAGGAATCAATTTTTTGAAGAAACATTTTCTCATGTTGCCAGAATGGAAGCTATTAGGATGTTTCTCGCTTATGCTTGCTCAAGAAAAATCAAGGTCTACCAAATGGATGTTAAGGTTATATTTTCTAAATGGTGAATTGGAGGGAGAAGTTTACTTTGAACAACCCTAAATTTTTCTACTCTCTGAAAAAGAAGACTACGTCTACGAATTAAAGAAGGCTCTCTATGGTCTCAATCAAGCTCCTAAGACTTGGTATGCTCGTCTTGACAGATATCTACATCAACATGGATTCAAGAAAGGAAGTGTTGACAACAATATTTATGTGAAAGTGGATCGAAATAACCTAACAATTATCGAAGGATATATGGATGATATAATCTTTAGAAGCAATGATGACATATTAAGTAAATAACTTTCCGCAAAAATGCATACTGAGTTTGAAATGTCTATGATTGGCGAACTAAAATACTTTTTAGGGCTTTATGTTTCTTAGCACGATAAAGGAATATGCATATATCAAGCCAATTACATCAAAGAAATGCTCAAGAAATTCCAAATGGAAGATTGCAAGCCAGTCCTTACCCCCATGGTAACATGTTGCAAGTTAAGCTTAGAAAATTCGTCAAAGGATGTGGACCAAAGGTTGTATAGATCCATGATTGGTAGTCTCTTATATGTGATAGCCTCTAAGCCTGATGTGATGTAGGCAGTTGGACAAGTAGCAAGATTGCAAGCAGCACCAAAAGAATCTCATTATTGTCGTCAAAAATAATTCTTAGGTATCTTAAGGGCACAACAAAATATGGTCTCTAGTATCCCAAAGGAAATGATTTGGTCATCCAAGCTTATAGAAATGCAGATTGGGCAGGAAGTGTTGATGATTGTAAGAGTACCAGTGGAGTAGCGTTCTACCTAGGCGGTTGCCTTGTCTCGTGGTTAAGTAAAAATAAATCTTCAATCTTGTTATCCACAGCAGAAGCAGAATACATCGCGACAACAACTTAGTGTACTCAATTTATTTGGATGAATCAAACCTTGCAATGTCTTCAAGTTAAGTTTAATGAGCATATCCCCATATTCTACGATAGCACTAGTGTCATTGGTATCTCCAAAAATCCTAAGATGCATTCCAAAACAAACCACATTAATATCAAATATCATTTCGTTAGAGACTAGATCATCGTTAAGAATATCAAGACTATATATGTTGGCATAAAGGAACAAATTGTTGACATATTTACCAAACCATTACCTCATGAAGCATTTGAGTATCTTCGCCAAAATCTTGGGATTCTCCCAAGTTCTCATTAGAAACTTTCTCTTATCTAACTATATAAAAAGGGGGAGTGGAGGTGTCTACAAGTCCGCAGGATGATAGTTTGTCAGGGGGAGTTACCCTTTTCCATTGATGACAAAGGGGGAAAGAAGGTAGTAAGAAGAGGTGTCATGATCGCAGGGGGAGTACTTTTGTTGCCATCAATGCCAAAGGGTGAGATTTTTTATCAATGGTTGTCATTGATGTCAACCCAAGCAGCACCAGGGGCTACCCCGGTCTTGTATGGACATTTTTACTTGAAAACTTACTCTATTATGAGTCAAGTATACTGTACATGGATTCTACTCATCAATATGTTTCTGTCTATATATGGCACGCTAATTAATTCTTCACGGTTTGAGAGGTATTCATGTTTGAAGTTAGTAACCCCATTTAGTGGGCTAAAACCCTATGGGATTGTGGCATGGCACTCATAATTGGTTGTGGTTATTGAATAATAAAAAATTCTCCTAAAATACCTCCAATGTTCACTTGTTGAGGACCCTCTCAACTCAAGACATTCATGTGAATAATGACCTTCATATCCTCCTCTAGTAGGAATTTTGTGGCTTCAAACAGGCATCGTGGAATTTTCGTTATAAATTTTTTTATATTAAGCTTAAGAAGTTGAAGTTAAAACCCATTTGATCTATAATCTTTATGAATCTCATAACCAAATTTCAAATCTTGGTTCGCTATATTTTCAGAGATATGATCTGAGGAAGTTAGAGTTTTTGCAAGCTCTTGAATTCCATGTCAAACATGTGACGTCGAGAAAATAGTAATATCTTTCTCTCTAACGATTGGATTCAAATTTTGTAAATATTCATAGAAATAGGATGGAATTTAGTTTTTTGAGTAGAGTTTTCAAGACTGAAGGTCGCAACAGTGACATGTGGCACTTCGTACAAGTTCACTCTACTAAACTATTTTATAATCAAGTCATCGTGGGAAATTAGGAATAACTATGTCTTGAAGAATCCAATCTTGATCAGACCTCTGGGGTTGGAAATAAGACTCAAAGGGCTAACACAAGACGAAATTTCATACCCTGGATATCCGAAATTACATAGATACAACATATTCAATATCGAGCTCCTAGAAGGCAAGAAAAAGCATGCATTCAAAGATCACTCCAGTAAGGACCACACATCAACAGTCAAGGGAAAGTCTCCTACAGCAAGGTATGTATGATTAGTGTTTACATTTGAAATATGAATATCATATCTGACACATATTTTTGCAGGACAATGTAAGTACATACAGTGTCTCGGTCCTATCTCTATGTCTATATGTCACAATTAGTTTTTCGGATGTCCTATTCTTGACACTACACATTTTATGCTACATATTCTTGATGCTACACCAAGTTTGCTAAATATATATGATGACATAAGTTCATGTTACTTGTCTTGTCATAGTTTATAGAATGGTATTTGTTGTTGTACTTAGAACTTGGTCCATCACAAGTCTAGGGTCTGTCATCAGTTTCTATTATATATATCTTTAGGTCATTTTTGGATATAGTCTTACATAGAGTCCATACCTATATCAAGAGTGGGAGTCTTTGTCTACTGTTGCAACAAGTCAACAACAAAAGTGACAAGCACACTTCAGGTACGCATTGTAATTTTAATTTGTATTTATTCATTATTATGCACTTACATGTGTTTTACAGGCAGAGGTAAGTTGAAGGGTATTTTGTTTTGTTTTGGGATTGCTTTCGCACGATAAATTTTGCACGCAGGTAGAAGAAGATTCAAGTACAATTTCAAGCAATAATTCAAGAGAAGAAGTATCAAATCAAAGGAAGCATTGCAGCGAGACATCCTTTGGAGACATGACAGCCATCTGTATATTGGGAAGAAGTGTCAAGACCAAGAGTCATCATTGTAAAGTTGTAAAAGAGTCATTTGTAAAAGTGTCATCATTGGAAGAGTCATTATTGTAAAAGAGTCAATCTGCCTAGAGTCAAAAAGGCATTATTGGGAGGCATAGGAGTCTTTGTTGGGATGATGTCATGGTTGGGTTGCAGGTCATAGTGTGATTGGGTGTTTGGTCAAAATCATTGTAAATCATATTGTATCGTGGATCATTATCCCTGGTACAGGTTCTTGCTCATTTCAGTATTTCTAGGGTGGCATGGATGTGCTAGGTTGGTGTATGAATTCGCCTACAGGTTGGAGCCTGTGAACACTTCACGATGGTAAGTTGGTCTAGGATGTTGGGGCATCCATTCAGTTGACTACTGAAGAAACCAGGCCATTGGGGTGTCCTTCTAGTGGGAGCTAGAGAAGAATGCTTTTCTAGAATTCTAGGAAGTTATTGCTTTCATTTTAGTTGGGGCTAAAGATTAAAGAATTTATTAGAAAAATGTTTGGTGGTTTTTGACCCAGAGGGCTTTTTCCACCTAAAATTCTTATGCCTACTGTGTTCTTTTATTTATTGTTATTACTGCATAAACATTAATAATAATTGAAGATTAACTAATGCTCTGAAAAGATTCAAAAGTGCTTGCTAAGGAATATCGATTCACTCCCCTCTCAGTATTTCCAACATGAAGTGTTATTTCTGTTGCATTTCTTTATTCATGATTATATGTGTAATTTGTTGCGTTCTTGTTTAAGTTCGGATTAGTGGTATCAGAGAGGTCTTCTCTTTCTCTTTTTTTCTTTGCATGTCCCCAACGAGGTCATGGTATAAGGAGTTAGGGCTCAATCTGGTTGAACCTTTGCAAGACTAGCCTCACAAACCCTAACGGCCTCCCATGGCAGAAGAAAATAAAGACGAGGGGGCAAGAGATCATTTCAAAATATTCCTAGAGAAAGTCCTCGAGCAACAGAGGAATGCAATGATGGATAACTTTTCCCAAATCCTTCAACGGCTACCCACAGGTGACACATCTTCATCCAGCGGTCACTCTGGAGGTGCCACTCCTTTTAAGGTACAAGTTGACTTCGATATTCCTTTATTTGAGGGCCACATAGATGCAGACGTCATAGATAAATGGTTGAATCTATTGGAAGGATGATTTTCCATTCATGACTTTTCCAAACGGGAAAATATTACTTTTGCACTTCTCAAATCCATCCCACACGTCAAGGATTGGTGGGAAACCTAATGTGAACAAAAGGATGAGAGGGAATCCTCACTATTTTCAGCCACACCCACTTGATATTCTTTCTGAGATGCCATAAAGGAACAATATTACCCTTTCGGGAGCTATGAAGATAAATACATAAAGTGGACCACACTACCGTAGGGAAGGGGCCAAGATGTGTTGGAGTTCACAAATGTTTTCCATACCCTCCACATGAAGTTGGGTATCAAGGATTCTTAGTGGCATTTGGTACTCAAGTATCGCAGTTTCATACACAAGTACATCTAGGATGAGATGGATTTCATGGACATCTCCTCACTTGGCACCGCATACCAATACATTGTCAAAATTAAGTAGAAGTTTAAAAAGAAGAAGCGATACTTTCGATCTGCAAATATAAAGCAAGGAAAAGGCGCCCCCAAACCACAAAGAAAAGGCCAAAGCCTAGGCGGGGTGACATACGACAACTCGTTGAAGCCACAATCAAAGAACAACACCACGAAGATAAAGAAGGACACAGGAAAATGGTGTGAGTTCCATAAAAGCTCCACTCACAACAAAAATGAGTGTCGGGCCAAGCACTCATTGGTGGTTGAGATGAGGCTTTTGAATCAGACACATGTTCTGACCCTAAATCAAAACCCAACAAGGGGAATGACAAAGGGGAGCAATTCATTAATGTGGAGCCCAATGTCACCGTGGCGAATGCCACAATCCTAAAGAATGAGCTTGAAGATCCAGAGGAGGGGGAACGCTTCTTCCACTCACAGATGTGGGTGAAAGGTTCTCTGTTGCAGTTCATTCTCAACAGCAAGAGACAAAAGAACCTCATTTCAACAGATTTCGTGAAGTGGTTGGTCCTGCTGATGACAGCGCATCTGTAGTCGTACACCATAGGGTGGCTCAACCAAGGATGAGATCTTTGCGTTAGCCATAAGTGTCGCCTTCCCTATAGCATCAAGCCCTTTACGAATGAGGTGTTGTATGATGTTGCTCCTCTTGAATTTTGTGATGTATTATTAGGACAACCATACTTGTGGAAGCGGCAAATGTATATGAGTCTAGACCTTGCTCTATGATTATTAATTTGGGAAATAAGTTGTACAGGATACCAGAGGTAGCCCCACCTATTTCCATCTCTTTGATAATTTCAAATCAATGCAGTAAGATCATTTCCCAAACCAATAAATTTGTTTTCCTTATGATTCCCCCTTAGGGCAAGAAGAAGGTGTGGCCACGACTTCCAGACAGGTCTCCTCCGCACAGTAGCAGTAGATGGACAAGGACATGGAGGAGTGCAGGGACATTTTCACCTCACCTACAAGGGTACCTCTGCACTCCCAAGTCAAGCACTCCATTGATCTGACCCCAAGTGCGCCTCTACCCAATGGACCAATATATCGATGCTCTATTCTAGAGAATGATGAGATCAAGAGGCAGATTCAGGAGTTGTTGCAGAAAGGGCACATCAGGCCAAGCTCATCACCCTATGGGAGCTTGATTGTATTAGTGCAAAAGATCGGATGGGACTTAGAGACTCTGTATTGACTATTGGGCACTGAACAAAACCATTGTCCAAAATAGATACCCAATCCCATGGATTGATGACCTTCTGGACCAGCGCAATGGGGCAAAATATTTATGCAAGATTGACTTGAAGTCCGATTATCACCAGGTAATTATCAAACCCTCTAATGTGTGGAAGACTACCTTCAAATCCAAGGAGGGCCATTTCGAATGGTTGGTCATGCCTATCGGGTTAACAATTGCCCCCGCAACCTTCATGAGATTGATGGATAGCGTCTTGCGACCCTTCACCAATGCGTTTGTGGTCGTGTATTTAGATGACATCTTGATCTTTAGCCAAAGTTGGGAAGATCACCTCCCCTATATTCGACAGGTCCTTCAAACTCTTTGACAACACAATTTGTGTGCCAATTTGGAGAAACACACTTTCGGCATAACCCAAGTTCAATATCTGGTATACATCATTGACGAGAAGGGTGTGCAGGGTGACCCAGCGAAGATACAAGTCATTCAAGATCGGTTAGCCCCAACCACTCTAGCAGATCTCTGCAACTTTCTAGGTCTTGCCAATTTCTACCACAGGTACGTGTAGGGGTTCCTTCATATCACTTGGCCATTAAGCCAAGTCACCAAGGGTAGAGAAAAAGCAAAGTTCCTTTGGTTTGAAACCCAACAGAAGGTGTTTTCTGAGTTGAAGCATCATCTCTTCTCTGCATCAATTTTCACATTACTAGACCTGCAACAACCATTTGAGATTGAGACATACGCCTCTGACTATGGTATTGGTGTAGTTCTTACTTAGCAAGGGAATCCAGTGTCTTACCATAGTGAGACACTTTCAGAAACAGTCAGAAATGTTGAAGAATTTAAGTAAAAGTAGTGCAGTGTGATTCTTCATTACTTGACAACAATTTGTGGAGTCTTTTTACTTTTTCTAGTTAGCTTAATCTTCTTCTTCTTATTATTAATGCATATGTTTGTACTTCATCAAAATGCTACCAAAACACAAAACAATAACACAAGATGTTGGCTCTCTGCCAGGGAAAAAACATCTCTACTCTTGAGAGGAAAACCCTTTAGTGAATTTCTCTTATTAAATCTTTTATTGATCAATGCCAAACCCTAGACCCCTGGTAAAGAGATCCTCCAAGAACAAGTCAAGTCTTCACTCCTTTCTACACCATATACCCCAACACTTCCTCCGACACTTCTTCTAGCACTTTGTTTCTCGTCACTTCGTCCTCCTTCTTCTAGCACTTATTTTTCTTGCTATGATTCTTGTCTAGAGTTAGACCTTCCTTGAATGAGTCTTCTAAGTGAAGTGTTACTCTTCTATCCCTTTCTCAAGTATAACTTTGACCAACCGATATCATTTCATGAGTGTATGTCTGTTCTGCTATTCTAATGTTATGTTTCCCTAGTTTCTCACACGTGTGGAGAGTACCCTTAGTGTATTAGGGTCTTCCTTCCTTCGCTAGAGAGAGAGAATCCTTCGCTTGTCTTAAGAGACCTTGTGAGTCTAGATTCAAACCCAAACAACACAAAATTATGGATTGTTTGTCCCTACTCTCATACCCGCATATTTCTCCTCCTATTCCTCACACATGTGGCTATTTCTAGCCCTAGAAACAATCTTTCACCTTCGCTCTCCCTTCTTCTTTCTTCGTTGCACCTTGTAGATCTCTTTCCTCGGCTTCCTTCATTTTTCATTGTCTTCTATTCCTTGCATATTTCAGAGAACAAGTTGTATGTTATGTTTGGAGTGGACAACCTCTATAAATAAAGGATTGTCTCTCCACTTAAGCCGACTTGTAGGCCGACTTGGAGGGTTGTTTGTAAGATGATTTGGAGGGAATTTTGGAGGCTGATTCGCTGAGCAGACTTCACACATTTTCCATGGTGGTGTAGCATGCTTGATGGAGCTTTCTTGAATATTTCATTACATAGGATTAGATTTGACTTTGCTTGGCTTTAATATATATTTATACATAGTGTAACATGCCCTTAAGGCCATTAATATTTTCTCTTGACTATTTGACTCACCTATAGCACTTTGATATGTGTTAGACCTACTTCAATGAGCAAGAAACTCATTGACATATATTATAAAATAATATTGCTTTTCTTGAATAAGTACAATTATCAAAAGTACATTTATGAAGACCAAACCTAGCTACATTTCCTTCAACACTCCCTCTTAACTAGGGAAGTATTCATACAACATTACAAGGTTTTTTGCTATTATTAATCTTGAATAATTCACATAATAGAAACTGGGTTTGCAATCCATCTATTATAGCATCATATTCATCAGCATTGTAATAGCGCAATGCCTTGACTAATAACTCCATCTCTTTACAAGACCATGAGCAAAAATGTTGGCAAGACCAATGATTTATAGACACCTTCACCATTGTCTCCCAAGGTACATACCCATCAAGGCATTCACCAATTATGACCTTCTAGGACTATTCTTATCTTGGGTTCCCAGCCCTCAAAAAATATCGATCCTCTTGCCTACTCTTTTCTTGGATGCTCTACACATCCTCAAAGAGTACCAGATTCCAGATGATTACCTAATCCTCCCATTCTTTATTCTAGAATGAAGACAAGAATGTTGTGTCTAACTTGTGTCTACATTTACATTCATGGCCTTCATCTAGACTTACGGCAGTTAGTCCTGGTCTAGTGCATGACCCATGAAATGGAAAACACAATTGTCACTCCTTTGTAATGAGGGTTGATCCAAAACTCCCTCTTAATCAAGGACCTATCAGAGCTCCCTCTTAACTGGGGACTCTTTCCTTCATCAGAAGCTTCTACTTTGGGGGTCCTTCAGTTGCTTGATCTCCTTCCTTTCTTGATGTCATGAAGTCTTTTTTCAGACTTCTTCTCAGTAGGGCACAATCCATCGATCACTTTCCTTCTTGGTTTGTCATGTCATTGCTTCGTCAAAAGTGGCTATCAAGTTTTTCTTGTCATCGTGTCTACTCCTTTGTCATATTTTCCGTGCTTCATAATAATCTCCTAATGGATGCTTCATAGTACTTGCTAGGTTACATGCTTTGACCTAGTAGCCCATCATGACTTCATCCTTATATTGCTTCAACATTGTTTTTTTTCTTTTGTTGGATGGCTTCTTCATCATGACATCTCTGTAGAGTAGAATCAGCTATCTCCACCTTTTGTATCTCCAAGGCCTTCATAGGTTTCAAGGGTCCTTTCTTCCTTTATCATAGTTTTCCTACCTTCTTTCGGGAGATATCTTTCAAGGCATTTTGTTAGACAATGATTTTTGGTGATCATTGTGTTCTTCACATGCTTGATTTCTTTCTTCATTTGCTTCTTCTCAGATGGATAGGTCAACCATATAATGATTCTTATGAGAGCATTCCTTAATTGCTTGCCTTTTGGACTTGTCAACATTTCTTCTTTCTTCTTAGTCAGCAATATTATGTTTCTTATGTGAGCATATTATTTTGTTGACCTTCATCGCATTGTAGTGCATGCCTTCGAGCATGTCCTTGGCGAAAGAGATTCTTTCATGCTTTATAATGTTATAGAACTATACCCATGACTCAATAATATACAAAAGAAAACATGACTTAAACTTTTATGCATACATACCTCATCTTGATTCTCCTTTGATCATCCTTGGTGTCGCCCTTCTTGCTTCATCTTAGCTTGCCTGCTTATCATTCTTTTCTTGAATACCATGAATGAGATTCCCAATGAGACATTTTCTTTGGTTTATGAACCTTCTTTTGAAGATTTCATCATAGGATCTTAAAGATCCTTTCCTTTCAAACGATTCCTTTCTTTTGATGATGTAGGTCTTCTAAGATTCTTATCATGATCAATTTTCTTTCATCATGTATGAGGTCTATACTAGGTATGCTTCTTCTACATGAATATCTTGAGCTATATTTTTCATGCTCCTATATTCTAGAACATATTTCTATTTATTCATTTTTGTTCTTATCATAAATGCTATATCTACATGAGTATCCAGAAATCTATGTACATCATGTTGCTAGATTCTAGAGTATGCTTCTAGCCATGCAATTTTAATTTATTCCTACATGCTCCTCTCCTACTCAAAAATTTGAAAGAAGTCTAGAAGTAAAGAGTTTGACATAGTCATAGTAGAGATCCAAAGGATCTTCCATCTTTTGCTTCTTTCCTTCTTCTTTCATCTCTTGAGTTATGTGAGCTTATTTCCTCTTCCTTTTGTTGTTGTCCTTTTTAAGCTTAGGACAATTCCTTTTGTAGTTTCCACATTCATGGCATCCAAAACATTGGATTTTGGAAATGTCTTTGTTGTTTGTTATTTGTGGACCAAACTTGCCAAATTTACCCTTTATTTTGGCCATGGTAGCAAATGTTTGCTGCTTTGATCCCATATCTTCTTTTGCCTTAAGTCAAGTTTCCTCTGTCCTGCATAGGGACCACATTTCATTAAGAGTGGTTGCTTATTCCTTGGCATATATGTTAAATGTGAAGTTTCCCCACTCCTCAGGTAGAGCATTGAGTACTACAGTTGTCATATCTCTGTCAGGCATGACTTCCCCAATCTCTTGAAGTTGATCTCTCATTTCAGATATTTTCATGATGTAGGGAGTTATTCCTTCCTTTGTTATCTTCATCTTGTATAATCCATTCCTCAGAGATATTACTTCTTTGGTTGTGGATACCGAGAATAACTCTAGTAGCTTATCATAAATTTATTTTGATGTCTCAAACTTGGAGACATAAGGAATGAGAGAGTATTTGATTGATTCTATCAGAGTCCTTTGAGCTCTTGTCTCATCCTTATTGTACTTGGCTAAGGCTTGAGTCTATTCCTTAGCAGGGATAGTGATATTCCCTATGACATGATCTAGGAGTTCATTCTCCTTGAGTAGTGGACCATTCCTCTTCTTCTATGTAAGAAAGTTTTTGGTACCTACCAATTTATTGATTTCCTTGCAAAAAGGCATCAATATATATTCAAAAGGGGACATGTACTTACTTGATAGATTTTGAGATGTAATGGATTTGCTTCCTCCTTGAAGGCTTGTTGGCATGTCTTCCCTAGATCTTGATGTTCTTCAAGTTGCCTTATTCAAGTGGACTTGCTTGGTGATGAGGTTTTCTTGAAGACTTGTAGCTTGATGTAGCTCATATTTCAATCTGCTCTTCTTTGTGGGTGCCTTTATATAAGGCTCTTCTTCTAGCTTTGTAGACCTCCTTGATGAATGATGGATTGTAGACCCTTCTTGACCTTGACGTGATTGAGACTTCTAGGCTTGATGCTTCAATATTGTAGATGCTTCTCCTTGATAAGTGTTCTTGAGTTTCCCTTTCCTTGATGTGCCATGTTAGCTCTGATACCATGTTGAAGAATCTAGGGAAAAGTAGTGTAGTGTAATTCTTCATTACTTGATAACAATTTTTTAAGTTTTTTTACTTTTTCTAGTTAGCTTAATATTCTTCTTATTATTATTAATACATGTGTGTGTGTACTTCATCAAACTGCTACCAAAACACAAAACAAGAACACAAGATGTTGGCTCTCTACCAGGGCCAAAACCTCTCTACTCTTGAGAGGAAAACCCTTTAGTGAATTTCTCTTATTGAAGATTCTATTGATAAATGCCAAACCATAGACCCCTGAGAAAGAGATCCTCCAAGCACAAGTCAAGTCTTCGCTCCTTTCTACACCACATACCATAGCACTTTGCTTCCCGACACTTCGTCCTCCTTCTTCCGGCACTTCTTTTTCTCGCTATGATTCTTGTCTATAGTTAGACCTTCCTTGAATGAGTCTTCTAAGTGAAGTGTTAATTTTCTATCCCTTTCTCAAGTATATATTTGAGAAATCAAGATCCTTTCATGAGTGTATGACTATTCAAATATTATGTTGTCCTGTTGCCCCAGTTTCTCGCACGTGTTGAGAGTACCCTTAGTGTATTAGGGCCTTCCTTCCTTCACTAGATAGAGGGACTACTTCGCTTGACTTGAGATACCTTGTGATTCTATAGTAAAACCAAAACAACACAAAACTATGGACTATTTGTCCCTGCTGTCATACCCACAGATTTCTCCTCCTCTTCCTCGCACATGTGACTGTTTCTAGCCCTAGAAACATTCTTGCACCTCAGTTGTACCTTCTGCTTTCTTCGCTGCACCTTTTAGACCTCTTTCCTCAGATTCCTTCATTTTTCCTTTTCTTATATTCCTTTCAGATTTTAGAACACAATTTTTACGTTATTTTTGGAGTGGACAGCCTCTATAAATAGAGGATTTTCCCTCTAATTAAGTCATCTTGTAGGCTAACTTGACTGGTTTCTAGTAAGCCGACTTGGAGGGTTGTTAGTAGGATGATTTGGAGAGCAATTTAGTGGTTGATTTGCTTAGAATACTTCACACATTTTCCATGGTGGTGTAGCATGCTTGAAGGAGATTTCTTGAAGATGTCATTACATAGGATTAGACTTGACTTTGATTGGAGGTTTCCCTTTGACTTTAATATTTACACATAGTGTAACATGCCCTTAAGGCCTTCAATATTTTCTCTTGACTATTTGACTCACCTATAGCACTTTGACATGTGCTAGACATACTTCAATGAGCAAGAAACTCATTGAAATATATTATAAAATAAAATAAAATTTCTTGAATAAGTATAAATATCAAAAGTACATTTATGAGGACCGAACCTAGTTACACTTCCTTCAACAAGAAAGTATCCCACTTATGACAAATAAATGTATTCCATTGTACAGGCCTCTCATCAATGGAAGCATTACATTCTGGGGAAGGAAATGGTCATCCACATAGACCATCAACCTCGACAGTTCATACATACATAAGGGAAGTTTCAGAATAATCGCCATCAGAAATGGTCCACATATCTGAAACAATTCCATTTGAGAATTAAGTACAAGAAGGGAAGCACCAATAATGTTGCAGACTGCCTCAGCTGGCCACCAGTCATGGCTTTGATCATTGTGCTCAACTCTTGTGAATGAGACTTCGGGGTGGCTGCATCTTCACGAGAGTGATCTAGAATTCGGCAACACACACCAGACACTCCTGGAAGGTAAGCAAGTTCAAATTTTTCACTTCCAGGATGCACTATTATGCCACCTAGGACACATGTGTGTTCCTTCAAGTGAGCGTGCCAAGATGATTTCGAAGGCACACTACAGTCGGGTCACTGGACATTTCAGAGTAGAGAAAACAATGGTAGTACTTCAAAAGTATTTTTATTGGTCGAACCTTCATTAGGATGTTGGGATGTACATCAAATCCTGCACTTCCTGCACCATTGACAAACCAACCAACAAGAACCAAAGCCTATATACTCCTCTACCTACTCCTAGTCGACCTTGGGAATCCATCTCCATGGATTACATTTCAGGCCTTCGTTCTACTCAGCATGGAAATGAATGTGTTTTCTCAGTCGTTGACACATTCTCTAAGATGACCATTATGGTGGCCTGCAAGAAGAGTATCACAACAGATGCCACTGCTAAGCTCTTC
This sequence comes from Pinus taeda, assembly GCA_000404065.3. Classification (NCBI taxonomy): domain Eukaryota; kingdom Viridiplantae; phylum Streptophyta; class Pinopsida; order Pinales; family Pinaceae; genus Pinus; species Pinus taeda. Next base: position 202,039 of record APFE031579912.1, on the reverse strand, counting down.
TTTGAACAAGTGTGGGTACACTTTGGGATCCAATAGTCCCTTTTCTCTAATCGGGACAGTAGATTCCTAAGTGCGGTTTGGTCAAGTCTTTGGTCGATGTTGGATACCAAACTCACTAAGTCCACGGCTTTCCATCCCAAAACTGATGGCCAAATAGAAGTCGTCAACAGGATGATTGTACACATTCTATGCATGTACAAATCGAAGCATCCATGCACATGGCTTGAAATCCTCCACTATGTCTAGGTAGGCTACAATAGATCTCTCCACAGCTCAACGGGCCACAACCCCTTTGAGGTAGGGATGGGATTTTAGCCATTATGTCCCATTGATGTGGCCATACCATTTGTAGCTACTCAGGCAAATTTGGCTCATGTCCAGTCCAAAGCCGACAAGGCTAATAGCATCATTGAGCGCATTCAACAAGTCTGCTAGCAGGTCCATGGTATATTGGACAAAGCAAATGCTAAGTACAAGTAGTGCCATGATCGACATTGAGTGTCGCACAAGTTCTAGGTAGGTGAAAACTTTTTCCTACATTTGCAGAAGGAGCACCTCACTGGACCCCACCGCAAGCTTTGCCCGCTTCGATATGGGCCATACACCATCACCAAGGTTGTAGGGGACAATGCCTTTGAGCTTAGCGTTCTGTCGTTCCTTGGTCTGCACCTAGTGTTCAATGTAGACCACCTTCAACCATACTTTCCACCATTGTTGGACACATCTGACATTGCAAAACAACTCACACCAAGAGAGCTAAACCCACACTGTATGGAATAGTCCACAACCGATTGGATCATGCACACATAAATCAAGAACACTTGCCAGCGGAAGATCCAACTATATTGGGCGTCAAAGTTGGCCAACATCTTCACCAAGGCAAGTGGCCCACAAAGGACCGAGTTCAATAGATGTTTCCCATCTCATGGGGGCAATCAACGCAATGGGGACCATTGCTTCCTAAGCATGGAGGAATGATCCAAGTGGATATTGGTGGCCACCCGTCTATTCCTCTTGGACCCCCCAACATTGTCTCTTTCCTAAATTATAGCACAATTTACTATTTTTGGGATTTTTTGGGTCCTAATCTTCTGGAGTTGTTTTGAGACCCCTAAACAATGTGTTTAGGGAAAACAAAGAGACTGAAAACGTCCAAAATTGGCTTGTCTATTTATTTTTGGATTCCTCTTTGAGATCTTTGAAACAAGGTATTATGATAGCCAAATAGAGAGGCATGCAACATCTCAGCTGACCCACAAAGAAAGCATATTTCCTTCTGACAGCTGCATGTGCCACATCTGTAGCTCAAACTGAAGTGCTCCAAGAGAATAAGATAAAGTTTATAGTCTAAATATTATTATAAGACAATAATATTTTACTTTTCTATTTTTGACAGCCAGTCTAAAAATAGACTTTGATCACTCCTATTGTGATCACTCCTATTGTGATCACTCCTGCTATGATCATCCCTACTATGGTCACTCCTGCTATGATCATCCCTGTTGTGATCCAAAAATAGAACTTGCGCCATAATTTGCCTGCGGGCCCACTTAGTGAAGGCGACTCTTTTCACTAAGCTCAATCATCTTGTTGCAATCTCAACACTCCCTCTTGACAAGATATGGATTATCAGCAACCCTTATCCTACCTCGGTGGTATTCGAATTTGCTCATGGTCAGCGCCTTCGTCAAGATATCAGCATCCTGATCCTCCGTTGGAATGTATGAAAGTAACATGATCCTCCGCTGCACACAATCTCTGATATGATGGTACCTGATGTCAATGTGTTTAGATGATCATGAAATACAGAATTAGCCGAGAGTTTAATGCAACTCTGGTTATCACAGTAAATCACAGTAGGCTCTAAATGAGAACCAAACAAACTAACCAAAATCTTCCTCATCCATATAGCCTCGCATGCAGCCAAACTTGCTGCCATATACTCAGCCTCCGCTGAACTGAGTGCCACGGATCTCTGCTTCTTGCTGTACCAAGAAACTGATGTCGATCCAATACTGAAGACCCCTCCTGATGTGCTCTTTCTATTCATTGGGCTTCCTGCCCAATTTGCATCTGTGAAGCCACATAGCTTCACCTCATCCTCCTATCTGTACCACAATTCATATCCCGATGTGCCTCTCAAATAGCGCAATACATTCTTGCCCACCTTCCAGAAGAGCTTGGTAGGCTTAACCATAGCTTGTGAAAGCTGGTTAACTGCATAGCATATATCGGGTCGTGTATTGACCAAATACATCAGTGACCCCACCAACTGTCGATAAACACTGGCATCCACTTCTTCTCCCGAAGTGGCATCCTCCTTCCTCCAACCTCCAGGAAGAGGAGTATCAACAGGCTTGCAGTCATGCATGTTGAACTTCTCCAATATCTCCTGAGCATACTTACCCTAAGAAACAAACAGTCCACCATTACGCTGCCATATTTCCAATCTTAGGAAATAGTGAAGGAGGCCCAAGTCCTTCATCTCAAACTCCTTAGCAAGATAATCCTTGCATGAAAGTATCAACAACTCATCACCCGTTAGAATCAAATCATCTACATACAGTACAATGATAAGCAATTTACCCTCCACCACAATCTGGTATAGGCTAGGATCCGCCTCGCTCTTGGAGAATCCAAGTCCGGTGAAATATCTGTCTATCCATGTGTACCAAGCACGTGGTGCTTGCTTCAACCCATACAGCGCTCTCTTGAGTCTGCACACATGTGACTCGCTGCTGAAGACCTCAAAGCCTTCGGGCTGCTCAATGTACACCTCCTCCTCAATGACTCCGTTGAGGAATGCAGTCTTCACATCCATCTGATGAATGTGCC